>JAQGAE010001031.1:0-26560 GCA_034696685.1 Julus scandinavius
GGGCTACATGTGCAATGTAGTTTTCTTCCAATCTCGAAATGAAATCTCGAATTTAAGAATTATGCAACTCAAAAAAGATGCGCCCAACGTGGGGTTTGAACCCACGACCCCGAGATTAAGAGTCTCGTGCTCTACTGACTGAGCTAGCAGGGCTACATATCCAATGTTGTTTTCTTCCAATCTCGAAATGAAATCTCGAATTTAAGAATTATGCAACTCAAAAAAGCTGCGCTTAACGTGGGGTTTGAACCCACGACCCCGAGATTAAGAGTCTCGAGCTCTACCGACTGAGAGCCGGGCTACATGTTCAGTGTTGTTTTCTTTAAATCTTGAAATCAAATCTCGAATTTAAGAATTATGCAACTCAAAAAAGCTGCGCCCAACGGGCACTTCAAACCCACGACCCCGTGATTAAGTGTATTGTGCTCTACCGACTGAGCTAGCCAGGCTTCATATAAATGCTTTTTTTTCTAATTTCGAAATGAAATCTCGAATTTAAGAATTATGCAAATCATTAAAGCTGCACCCAACGTGGGGATCGAACCTACGACCCCGAGATTAAGAGTCCCGTGCGCTACCGACTGAGTTAGCCAGGCTACATGGCTATGACTGTTTCTTACAATTTCAAAATGATATCTTGAATAAAATAATTATGCTACTCAAAAAAACTGCACCCAACTTGGGGTTCGACCCACGACCCCGAGATTAAGAGTCTCGTGCTCTACTGACTGAGCTAGCCGGGCTACATGTCCAATATTGTTTTCTTCCAATCTCGAAATGAAATCTCGAATTTAAGAATTATGCAACTCAAAAAAGCCGCTCCCTAGGTGGGGTTCGAACCCACTACCCCAAGATTAAGAGTCTCGTGCTCTACCGACTGAGCTAGCCAGGCTATGTGTGCAGGAAAATATTTTTCCAATTTCGAAATGAAATCTCAAATTTAAGAAATTTACAACTCAAAAAAGCTTCGCCCAACATGGGGTTCGAACCCACGACCCCGATATTAAAAGTCTTATTCTCTACCGACTGAGCTAGCCGGGCTGCATGTGCAAGTCCTTTTTCTTTCAATTTCAAAACGAAATCTTGAATTTAAGAATTATGCACTCAAGGATCTGCTCTCAAAATGGGGTTAGAACCCACAGCCCCGAGATTAAGAGTCTCGTGCTCTACCGACTGAGCTAGCCGGGCTACACGTTTGGGGCTCTTTTCTCATAATTTCTAAATGGAATCTCGAATTTAAGAATTATACAACTCAAAGCTGAGGTAGCCAAGCCACGTGCACGGATGACGTTTTTTTCTTCAATTTCTGCCTAATGGTTGATGACTAATTTTTAAATTATATACAAGTAAAATACCCTGTTGCGCAGAAAGTAATACAGATGCCACGTACTAGAATAAGAATTCTTCAAGAGGTTTCATTGTTGTGAGACCATTGAAAAATTTGAAGGTTTCGAAATAATCTTTGATGCGCCATCATGTCCCGCTAAAAATGAGTTAGTTACTCGAGCTTTTCCTGCACTTTTTCTTTGACACAAAGTCCCTAAAAATGAGGAGAAGTAAAATAAATGAAATTATTTTATGCTTGTTTATCAGTTCGAGCGAAAAGCATACACGTTTAGGTTTACGAATTAAACTAAAAAAAATTTTAAAAAATACATTCGGCATTTATAATGTTCAAAGAAGGCATTTTGAGTTTGTAACACATAAAGAGGCTTTTGATGGCGGCATTTTTGGTGTTCAACTATTCCCTCAGATGTTCAAAAAAAAAATCCCGAAAAATGAAAAGAAGGGGGTCCACCTCCAGGGATCACGGTCCAGTGGTCAACGCGTTGCCCTCCCGAAAAGCCAAAATTGCGTGGAAAAATCATAAAAAGACCATAAATATTTTTCCTCAGAATATAAATATGAACGAGAGCGATCGTTTATCCGTGTGTTTTTGGCATTTTTCAAGCCAAATTTGTATCGATGATGCGCATAAAAACACGTGTAGTTTCGGTATTCAGATTCATGGCCGTCGTTAGTCGTTAACTATACTGGAGTCATAGGTTTCCGATGGAATCACCTGTATGTTTTTATGCGGAACGAATTCGTTTTTGTATGCATTTCCGAAAATTTATAAGTTGAGGATAAGTTAGGGGAAAAACAAACAAAAACAAATTTGATTTATTGAAACGATTTTCTTATGAAAAAGCGAAAAATGCGCACTAAAACTTGTTCTTCCATAGATCAACGTACACAATTTTTTTTTCTCCTTTTATTGACAAGGGGAAGTGGGTTGACCTCGCTGATCCCGGGCTGCAGGATGTGGTTCACTAAAGTGGTCAGCGATACAAATTTTGGTTTTTGCTATCAAATAATTTTGTTTCCCCCAACGAAATTGAGGACCTTCCTCAACACGCGTGTACAGGTTGCTTTTAAAAATGTCTTTTATTTTTAGGATGATGCTATGTATAATTTCTTAAAGAGGGCTACTGAAATACTATTGAAGGGGGCATTTGTGACATATGGGTAGTTTTTCACTCGCCTATTTAATATGTATGAATGATAATAACGAATGTTTGATTATAAGGACTTTTCAGGATGTCCTGCATGACACTAGGTATTTTTGATAATCATTAAACATGACGAACTTGTGTTTTTTTTTTGTTTTTTTTTAAGTATCTTAAAGTGGTCCAGAAAAAGATGGATGTCGGCCCTGTAGTTTTCACCTGTTCTAAATTTTGCTATTGAATTGGCAGCATGTATGCAGCTGCAATTAACGCTCTTTTTTCCTGATTGGATTTTATTATTACTATTATTATTGCACTTATTGGGGCTTCGGTTACCCATATTTTATTATTTAACGCATATCCGTTGGTTATTTTTTTTGTGGCGAGTTGTGAATTAATTATTAGACACGCTGCACCCCCTGCCTATATACAGATGTAACGTGTATAATTACGAGCATATGCAGGCGTGTAATCACCTCCGGACAATGGACGCCCGTGAGGAAGGGGGCGTGGTCATATTTAGAAACCTTATAATTGACCGATAAAAATCGTCGTTTTGTTAAACGTTTGTTTAGATGGATAGCGGAGATTAATCGACACGTGCACGGGCGCGTGAGGGGTCAAGGTGCGAGGGGGTGAGGTGTTCAGAGGATTAAGCGCACTCACCAACGTCAAAGTGACCGACTTAAACCATCTGTTCAGGTATTTGCACGTTTACATCGCAGGTGAAAACGCGTTTTCATTTCAGATGAATGTGTTTTATAGTCGTGTACACTGTACCCCTTTCATTTTTAAAACCCATTTTCAAGTAGCCAAGCTTGTTGATAGATGGCGACACTGGCGCGCTGAAAATTTCCTTGTCGCTGTAATCATGGATGGCATGGGCTTGTAAGAATTCCCAGCCTCAAAGCAGAGGCTCATCTCATCTATCAGTGCGCAAATTTCATAGAATTTCACCCAAAAATAACAATGTTTCATACCTGTGATGTTAGAATTTTAAACTAATTCATTCATAAAATATGGCAATAACCAAGCCCCAAAGTTAATTGACTTTTTAATGTAGGGTCTAGGCCTAGTAGGCAATGTTTCATACAGAAAAAAATACCATGAACTTTGTATGTTAAAACTACGGCAAAATTTATGGCTACAAAAAACAATGATTAAAAATATGTTGTGTTGTGATGGAAAGTTAAAGGAGGGCTTATGTTAGAGGAAAATGTATTTACATTAAATTTCACTATAGAAAGGGTGTATGCGGTCCGTAATATTTAACTGCCATTTGTTTATGCCCTTCAAAACAAAATTCTGTTCTTACAGGCTGATTCCCACAATGGGGTAGTAATACTTGCAGTACATATTTTGGGGTCTTCAGACTCCAAAGACCTATACATGCAGCGTGTATTCTGCACAGTGGAATAAAAGCTTGTTTTTAGGCTTTCAAACTGTTTTTCCCGTGCGACGCAAGGGGGAACCCCTGCTGCATGTATGGTGCGCTGCCACCCTGCGGGCATTTTCCTTCACAAACACGTGGTTCACCTCCCACCGACTCGTGGTTCAATCTTTGACCTTTGCTTGACAAAACATTTTTTTTCTAGCGAGTTTTTTTTTTCTCTCTTTTTCTCACAAAAGTCATATTTCGATCCATTGTGATTATTCTTTATGATAATATGTACTCGCTCAGTCATATGTATTTTGTAGTTGGAGATCCTAGATATGGGAACTTAAATTTCTGCAAGTTTCGATTCTGCAAAGGTAAAACTCTGCGCTGTTTGGAAGATTTGTTTCTGGATTTTCTTCAAATATTCTTTAGCTACAGTATGTATGATCGTATACATATATACAGTATTGTTGTTTTTTTTGGAAAATGTTCAAAGTATACATAGCTGTGAACACTAAAACCTGTACTTGTCCATTGAAATTCAATTTCTAACTGCATTATTTTTAACTGCTTATTTTACCCTTCTAAATACCCAGCAGAAAAAAATGTGACATAAAATTGCTGTTTTAAAACTGCAGTTATTCCGAAAAACTGCACTTCATCTGCACATCTATATGTACCACATCTATACTGCACTTTTTCTGGTAAATATAATGAAACAAAAAACTGCACTTTTTATACCATTTAGAACTTCACTTTTACAACAGTATTGCTGCAGATTTACTGCAGTTTTATTGTAAAAAAAAATGCAGGTTTTCTACCCTTGATATAATTGCAAAATACTTGCAGGTTTTCACCATTCATATAGTAATTACAAAATACTTGCAGTTTTTTTAATAAAGTGCAGTAGATTTTCTGCTGGGTATTGTTTGTCTTGTAAATTACATGATAACAATATATATCTGTAATTCAATTTACATCTACAAGATGGAACATAAAATGCATTATATAAAGACATGCATTTCCAAAACTGTTTTACACTTGAAATGTATATTTGGAATTTTGTTGTGAATGCATAATGTTGCCATTGGAGAAACAGAGTCAAGTGGGTCAGAGTATAATTGTCATTGTTGCTGAAACGATAGTTGTCATTAGCAAGGCGAGCAAGGGATCTGTGCATATGCTCGCTATATCTGTCAACTTTTAAGACAAATGACCATCGACTAAAATGACGAATGGCCTCTGTCAATATCTTCCTTGGCTAATTCAAACATTCCTACATGTCTATATGCACTTTTAAAACGCTTTTATTTTTGTTTGACCCCGGGGTCAATGTCGCTGACTATAACTAACCGTTTTGGGGGTGTCAAAATTGCCACTTTTTGTTTCTAGATTAACGCCAAAGATCGCTAGTTATGCTAAAGCGTGACATGATTGAACGGTTAATTTGAAACAGGCGTTATTATATATATAGATAAACGTAAAAGATGCTGCCGAACAAATGTGATGCCTGCAGGAATCACTGCTTGGCTAATAGGTTCTTGTTGTTTTAGGATGGTGGGCCAGTTTATAAACGCTCCATGGTTAACATCACTTGTTATCACACGTACAAGTTTACACGTACATGTATATGCACATGATGAGCGATTCTGATCTTAAGGCGCGTTTCCACGTGAGATTAACTATCGCGAGTTACTCGTCACCTCTCGTATTCCACAAAATTTCCCAAACTTAGCTTTACACATTAAAAACCCTAAACATACAAGCATCTCGACAGCTGCATGCTCTCAAAATTCGAGCATGGTTCGTATTTTGCGAGCTGCTAGCAGTGACAGCTCTCGAACAGTAGCACGCGCTTTTTTGCACGTGCTGCATGTATCGCGGCAAAGCATTTATGAAATTTTCGAAATTTAGCGAGTCTTCAAAAGCTGTGTGAAAGTGACGCGGAAATGAATGCGAGTTATGCATATTATTTAGAGTACTTCGGTTCGAGGTAGTCATACACAATGCCTTTGGTAAATAGCGTGACAGTTTTGGGTGGAGGAGCTAGGGCGAAACGAAACTTTGTGTTAAAAATGTCAAGCTATTTTCCTGATTAAATTTCGAAGCATGTGTGCATAATTAATCGCGCGATTTTAATTTTCAACCCGGATCGTCCGATTGGTCGGCGCGAGTGTATTTTCGATATGTTAATTTGTTATTGTCGGCACGACCTTTAGCAAAAGTGGCCGCCAAGGATGTTCCTCGTAATTAAAGGGAAACTTTGACTGTACTTTTGCAGCACGACAGTTTCACGGTTTGTTTCGTGTTTTAATTGCCCAAAAATAAGAATACCGGTCCAACAAGCTATAGATCCAAGCGAAATTATACAAGCTGACTATACTTAATAGAGTTCTTGCAGGTGTTTGGCATGCGCCATCTAGCATTGAGGAACGAAAGCAAGTGTGCCAATCAAACGACAGCGCCACCTGGTTAGCTGTAATCTCTCTTCACTATTTTTTGTAAAAATTTTTTTTTAGCAAAAGCGGATTTCCAAAATAAAAAAATAGGTAAACTGGATGAAGGAAAATAATACAGTACAGTGTACTGATAAGATGTGCTTATAGTTCCATGGATGAATAGAACTATTAAAAGTTGGGAGGTTTCATACAAAAAATGGAAAAATGAAGAGTTAAGTTGCAAATTTTGGTCGAATTGGGTATATAAGAAACCCATTTAGTTATTGGGGTAGATGGAGAACTTGTAGATTTGGTGATTGTAGTTATCTATTTGAGCAAAGCAGGATTAACAATTAAAAATTACGTGGAAACTAGCAATTTGAGGATCAGTATGAATTTGGAGAAATAATTGAAATTGTTGCAGCTTTCAGGGACTATACATGACATGTTCAATCTTGCATGCGATCATATTTAAAATATAAAAGTTAACACTATGTAGGCGTGTATGCATTCTATTTTAAATGCTTTTTTTGGCTTTAAAAAATAATAACTACTCGAATAATTCTCACAGAATTTAATCGACCCGCCCATATTTCCGAAACAGAAGTAAGACAATGCATTATAAGTAGCTTGTTTCACGTGTTAATATTTTTTTGCGGTTTCAAGAACAACGCTTTATGTTGGATTAACATTTCCTATGTTTTAGTTCAACCTTAAAACACGGAATAACCCTTAAAACTTAATGTATTTTTTAAATTTTTTTTTGTTATTTTTTTATGGTTGTTCGATGTTACCTGTTGTTTGGAAGTTGAGCAACAATTCTTCCCTTTTATTCGCTAATTAAGGTTTTTAATTGTTTCCTTTATCTCGTTTTTGTATACGATAGAGCATTAGGACCTAGTATATATGGTATATATATATATATATAGGGTCACTCATAAAACCCTTCAATATAGTTTTGTTTGGTATACGCGTGAAAATATGGCTTCCTCGAGTGGAAGTTTTTATAGGCCAACGTCGTTAATTAACATGTGTTCTTCCAAAATTGATGGCCAAAAAACAGGCACGCTCTATTAAATTCGATCTCGTTATAATACACTTCTTCCTAATATATAATTCGTACAATTCCTTCCTGTCGTTCATTTATACTTATGTACACTCTTGGGCATTCTTGCGTAACGACGACAAGACGATGGGTTTTTGTCCTCTTGAAAAATTCCGCCTATCTGTCGTTCTATGCTCGTATAACACAAAAAACATAATGAAATCAAAAGAATTGGGAAAATTTGAGGCACTTTTCTGATTTCATTTGTTTGACTATTTTACGTGAAAAACATTGCCTGCTATACACCTGGGACCCAAACACCCACCTTAGGGGCCATTCAAAAGGGTCGTCCTCCAGAGGAAGGGGGGGGGGGAAGACATTATGGACGTCCATTAATGTTGGTATTTTTCAGTTTTTGGATTTTCTGATTAATTGAGTTTTTAAGGTCAGTGAATGGGGAAATGGACACCTGAAGAAAAATCTATCCCCAGTCCAAATTGTACTTGAATATTGAAAACCTCAGGAAAGTCGGGAATTATGCCTAACTTTGTGATAAATATAAATTTTATGCTGAGATTCCCCTTCGAGGTCAGGGAATTTCCGTTAAGCAGAAAAATCTGGAAAAATGTTGTGGAATTGTTAGCGAGGCTGGTGCTTGGAAATTTATAGGATGGGCCTTTGTATGTTTCAACAAAATTTTCTGGACACCCTAATTTTCAACAAAATTAAGAACGTCCATGGATGAGGGGATGTCTGAACTTAACTGGGCACCACGTGGGGAGGGGGGAGAATAAGTCGTCAATTTTTTGGTATAGTTTTGGGGACGTTTTTTTTTTAATGGTCCCTTATGTTATTAAATTCTATTACATTTTATTTCATCAATTCTTGAGAATTTTAAACTTTTTTCGCTAATCTTTGTTCATCTAATGAGTTAATCGAATTTGCTTAATCTTTCAAGAAATATGTTATTTTAAGAGGAGTGATTTTTCCAAATTTTAACATTGACCATTTGTAGGTTTTACAATAGATCATTCTGAATTGAAAAACGAAAACTTCTGATATGTATATGGAGTTGATACATGTATGGAATCGTGCGTGGCTAGCGTTCACGAATTGTTTTGGTGGTCGAAATATTGCGATAAATGACGCCGTGGATGTTTACTGACAAGCTAACGTGTTCATTTTTTTCTCTATCGCTCTCTTCTTCTATAGTGTCGCTAGTATTCGTGGTTATATCGTGAGCAAGCATGAAAAACAGGATGACGGAACGAAAAAATGTACGAACAGCTAGAAAATATAATGAATGAATGGACTGGAAACGACACAATATGACCGTAGGCATCGCAAAGGACGAATCTTGTCAGCTTCTTTTTTTTTGTTGGGCAAAGACCCCTGCATATACATGTTTGACCATCGTTGTCGTCATCACCACCGTGATACCAGGGTAAGTCTGGTTTTGTTGTTTTATCTGAATCCACCATCTTGACCCCATGCAAAGCGACTGTTTTCCCCTCCTGGTCAACGCTATTTCGGCGGCACTGACCACAAGGGGGTGCCCTCCTCCTTCTCCCGTGCATGTCGTGAGTATGCATGTATAAGGTGCGCCCCCGCAATGTTTTCATCGCGGTTCATTTTTCTTCCGTTTATCTCATCTTTGGTCGTAGATCGTGTCGTCACTCGTGTTTTTAGATACTTTTTTTTTGCGTGTGGTTCGCAGAGGTGGCGCTGGTGGTGGGCCCACGAGAAAATTGATGTTAATTGATCGATGGTGGCTTATCATTCAGGGACCTCACCTGACGCGTGCATGCGTTTTGGTCTAACGAGGGCAAGTTGCATTTTAAAAAAATATATTTGTGGCTCACCTGACGGAGCTGGCAACAATAGCGTATACATGGCGCTACAATCCACTGCAACTTTTGAGTTTCTAACCCCCATCAGGGACTATTATATTGAAATAAAAGAGTAAATCAGGAATAGGTTGAGACATTTGGACATCTTTATAGAAGAGTAAAACGTTTGAGAAAAACACCCACTGTATATTTGGGAAAATCAATAAAGCATTATGAAATTTTGGGAAAATCAATAAAGCATTATGAAATTTTGGGAAAATCCATAAAGCATTATGAAATTTTTGGAAAATCAGCTATAAAGCAAATCCAAGAAACTCTGTAAGCAATTCTACGTAACCTTGATATTCTGGCTAATTATGAGACATCATTTTTCTATGGATACATTGGTATATTCCGCAAATATAGTGAACCCATATACATGTAGTATGTGAGCAAATCAGGTGTTTTTATGCCTCCAAACTCTTCCATTTGTGAAGGGCATAGGATCGCTTTGAAGGAATGCAACTGATTAAGCGGCATGGATGTTCGTATTTTAATTACAAAATGCTCTGAGGATCACGCACGCAGCATCCGTGCACGCATCTTCCGCTCGCCTCGACCCCTGACCTCCCTCGCCCACCGGGTGGTGACCCTCATCGGCGCCCTCCACCGCTGGGCCACTGCGGTAGGTTTTAGTTAAACGCACGCATTTTGGCTATCACCAACCTATACATTTTTTTTTTTGGGCGGTCATTCCTAAATATTCCAATTTTGGCCGGACCACCGTTGGTGCCCACTTCATATCCAAGTGTATCGCCCGCGCACAGCCACGGGACGGACAGAGCGACGTTGCATGACTGGCGCTTCGTTGTTCAAGGGACACTTAAGGACCCATCATGAAGTACGATTGTCTGTTGCATGAATCACGTGGGGCCGTACCCGTACCCCTTTGAACGATGACCGCTTCTTGACGATGATGACCACCTTAAAGCGAAATTCGGCGCGGTCGGGGCCCTCCGCTAAGCATGCACTGCTGTCATGACTTGGCGGATTATTACAAACTACATATTTTAATATTTATAAAGTGGAAAAAAAATCATGAAAAATAAGATAAATTAATAATTGGACTACATTAAGTTATGTATATACAGTGCATGCAAGGGTTGTGCTGTCGGTGCCTTTTTCAACTGTTTTAATGTATACCTTTTTTTAAAAGAACAGAGGGGGAAAGAATTCAATGTATAGATGTTTTGAGTTTTAACTCAAAACACTTATCAAAGTTGTTTAAAACTTTGAAAGTTGTATAACAGAGCTAGTACAAATGATGATTTTTTTTCTCATTCGGATTCCGTATGATTTTTGGAATGCTTTGGAACTTAAATTAGCTGAACCATCCTTTAAATCGTCAGCGTCTTTTTTGTGTCACTGGGGATTTTTAAAAAATAAAGCAAAACTTGTCTTATAGCATCGCTATAATGATGATGGTTACACCAGGAACTGAATAGATGGTTTTTATATAAAGTTTTGTTGCATAAGTAGATACCATGCATTGTTCAATTTATCGGAGATTTTGTATGGTGATTCGAAATGACGATGTTGGCATTAACTCTTTCCAAAATCTTAATACCCCCATACCTCGCTTTACGGCCTAGATACGTTCCGGAAACGTTGGCCGTATAGCAAAAAAGCCGTATAACGAATCAATTCTTTCTGCATTGTTAATTTCCTTTTTCTCCTTCTTCAACGAATTGAAACCCATAAGTTGTTTTATTGTTAGCCAAATCCGACCTTGTTTGTGCAAATTGTGGTAATTTATCAAATTTTTTGGGCAATTTCTTTAATTACAGAATTTTTTTTTGGTCGTTATAACGAAATAATATGGGCCGTAAATCTAAAAAGTGCCATAATTTAAAAAAAGGCCGTTATAGCGAAAGGCCGTATAAAAAGCGGCCGTATAGCGAGATATAGGTGTATTATGTGCTTTAGATAGGGAGATTTCCTGTCGTACATTAGTGCCGTGCAAGGTTGCGTACATACACGAAACCAAAGTGTCATTTTTAACTTAATTAGTAATCGATAATTGACTGGTGCAAATGCGCCCATTACACGTATTTGAGATGAATTACTAACATTCTAGATGAGATTTTTGCCATATCGACTAATTTTTTAAAAATCGCACAAACCGAGAAATTGTCATGTGCAACATGTTTTCGAAAGTCATCACATGTTGTTTCCTATACTGAGTTTTGCAATCATATTTTACCTAAATATTGTTATATCGAAGATATTCGAGAGGTAGTGAATTATACCTCACCCTGTTTATTTTTGTCTGACTGTGCTAGAGTAACATGTTGCTTAGCAAGGTGCGTCCATGCCGTACATCGTTAGGATGAATGCACCGTCCCTCGTTTCGTACAGTGTAGACGGTGTCCATTGTCCGTTACAAACCCTCGACTCAGTCAAATGTTAGCGGATTTGCGGTTTTTATTCATTCATGCGTGAATCATGAATACGCGCGAGCGAAATACATATTCGCTCCTAACTAACTCGCAACTTTTTTTTTCTCCATGTATTCATTTGACGAAAGAAGCATTCTGGACAATGGCCATATTCAATTTTGGCCTGACCATGCTGTTGTTGCATGAGGGTAGACGGTGGCCCATGAGCGACATATGTTACGCTATAAATCAAGATGTCATCATGCTATGAAATCATATCTTCTCTATATTTGCATCATTAAACGTTCGCATTCAGTTTCTGGCCTCGGTGTACAAAAGAACAAGCCTGCAGCAGGGCTAATTAAAATGATCATGATGCATGTTATATACTTATCTTCAATTGTAAACATTTGGAATGGTTACTCGTATCCACGCGATTGAATACTAGCTTATTTGCAAAATATTTTCACAAAAATCATTTGCTTTCGTTCTACGAGTTTTGTCTCAAATATATAGATGACTGCATATCCAGATTAACAAATACCCCAATAAGCCTTCTAGAAAAATTCAGACAAAATAAGTTTATGACTGAATATAAGACGACGTTTTCACAGGGTATATAAAAGCGCTAAATAAAATCGGTTTTTATCACCAACGACACTAACGAGAGATGGTGCAACCCTCCCCGTAAATTATGGTGGTTGTTAGGCCCCCTCATACATACGACCTACGTGTTTTATTATTTACTTAATTGACGTTAATCGGTTACGCAAATTCGGTAAGCCGAGCCATTTTTTGGCAGATGCTACCAATCATCCAATCACGCCCCTGCTCTCTTCATCACCCTTGACCCCTAAAACTCTTTACGCGCCCCCTATGAGTGCAGGTGTCATAACCGGATGGCTGATCAAATATAATAAGCCTTATGGTCTATACAAACGAAATGCTTATTATCATAATGCAAAAAAGTGTATATAAAATGGGTCCCTTAGGATTATCCTCCCCCTCCCAAATAAAAACGGGAACATATGGATATGTTAGCATACTCGTTGAATAATGATCTCCATCCACTGTATGCAGAGATTGACCTCTCACCCCTCAAAAACTCCTGAGGGGTGTGGGTACACCTTACTCAGGCATTTTTTCTATTTCGATATATATATATATATATATATATATCTAATATGAGGTTATGGAAACACATATATATACTGCATTTGGACCATCAATTTGGATGGAGAAAGGTCTCGTTCACTTGCTAAAACCATTTATATTTACAGGTACATGTAAGTGTATGTTTTATCGTTAATTATTCACATGTAGTCCTTCAACTCTTATAAGATTCAGGTATTTTGGAAACTGCGAAAAGTGATGATGTCCTTGATGTATTAAAGGAATACTGAACTTCATCTCTGGTCAAATTTCTAAAAGACCTCTCTGTCGGAATTTTCCCTATACGTTGTCCTTAATTGCATCGGCTTGTATACGTGTCTTTAGCTTCTGACTGAAATCTTGATGTGTACCATGTATGACGTCATTTTTTTATTCCCTCCAATATGTCCTATAATTGTACCTTAACGTGCTCGTTACACCACGAAGGTTTCCATGGAAAAGGCAATCGGTTCAGCGGGTGACTTCTAACCTCAAATCGATTTGGGGTTTACCTTAACGATTTCGCTCCTTTCCGCCCTTTGATACCATTTCATTATAATATATCGAGCGAACTTAAAACTCCTCTCCTTTGTGGAGGACCCTCTTCATCTCGTCACTAATGAAGGACCCCCGCGATTACATCACCCCCCTATTTTTCACCTAGGTTTCCACTGACTTTCCACATGCATCTGTGTTGCCCTGGTAATCAATGGAGGTTAACGAGGAGAAGCAAGGCAAGGGAGTTTGAGGACAAGGGGCTACAGTACATTCACAAGGGCATCCAACAGAATGTCGCGAGTCCCAAACCCTATATGCAATGTTCACATTTCGGAAAACAACTTCAAGGAAATAATGCATGTGAATAATTTGTACCAACTTGCTTTTTTGAAAGGTTCAGAAGTTCTTCAATGTTGACGTTATTTATTTATTCAAACAAAACAATTTATTTGTTCAAGCAAAAGTAATCTATAAATCACTATGAAATGCAGGTTGCATAATACATTAAAAATGAACGTGAATATCAACAAACTTGAGTCTGTAAAAGATGAAGGTAATTGTAAATAAAAGAGGAGTGGTTTTCACAATTATTTAAAAATCATAACTCCTTCATGAACTCTTTATTTAGTCACAATAATTTTGGATCAGTAAGCATCTCGGTAGTTGTGGTTTTCCACAATCCGGGTTTTGCTAAATAAAGTTATCCTGGCACAATTTTTTGCTAAAATCTTTCAAATAGCTAGATTATCTTTGGGAAACATTTCTTGTCACTTAATATTGATATGTCAGCCCATGTTGGATTGTTCCATCTCAATGTGCAAATATCCGGTCACAATTTCATACAAGATTTGCTCATGAGGCCTGCGCAATATGTGCATTTATCAGATTTGTGCAATTATCCGGTTTCACATCATGTACAAAACAATGCAAAAAGTTCAGGACATGGATAACGTGTACAATTAACCGGTCTGTGCAATTACGCGGGTTCGACTTTATTTTTTTTCCAGTTCTATCTGATATTCACCATTGTAAATGTGCTCATTGAAATTGCATGCATCATTGGATATACTTTAGGTAATTCATGTAATTATATGGACGACCATGCAATAATTTAAGGCGTTTTATGGCAACTTTTTTTTTTCTTCTTTAGGCAATGCCATGAATATCGTGAGAATTTTAGATTATTGCCCATGATGCCCTCAATTTTTTACATGCACGCGCTGTCCACTCGAGTGTCCACTCAACGTCCGGTTTGTTGATTGTTTAATTGGTACGATGTTTTTATCGTTTTATATCGATCCTTACATGTGTATACGTTATCGATGATAACATTTTGATTTCGCATTTTTTGCTATATGGTGTTATAAAACAAGAGCCCGTAAATCGGGGAGGCTCCATATCAGCGATTCCCCCCTGCAGGCTGTGCAGCGCAGTAGCAAGGGCATGCTTGGGAGTGGACACGGTGGTCAAACATGGCGCCCAAAGTGAGGTAGCCCGTGTCCGAGAAAACTTTACGAGCTAAAATTCCGTTATCGGTCTTAGGATCTGCTAAGGTTTAGGGCAGGCAGTCTGATGTTTTTATTATTGTTGGCCAGCGACGCGTCCTTCGACCAACCCTTAAAACTACTTTCGGACCAAAGACGGAACCGTTTTAGGAGTTGCTTTCATTGGGCACTTAAGACATTTGCTGGGAGAAGATGCCCTAAAGACAGACATCTTTCGTCGAATACGATTTAAAAGCCTTCCTGCGTTCAAACGCTCCTGCTATTACCCTATAAATCAGCTGCCGACCCTGCACCACGGGCCTTTTATGGACGACCAAATAAAAATATACAGGGTAAGATAGATTTCGCATGTTCCCGACAAATGCGATGACCCAGGTCTTAATCTATGTAGATATAAACATACTATTATATGTGACTAGGGGAGAATTTGTATACGGTATTTGGAAACAAAGATTTCATTGATTTCAGGAGAGCATAAAGGCTGTCATGTAATTGACACATTTTTTTTTAACTTTGCTAAAACCAGAAAAAGTTTCGTTCCTCATGGTACATTTGTATAAGACACATTCTTGGGCTTCTCAAACTTGTTTTACAAGTTTATAAGTTACAGAAATAATACCAGGAACATGTTTTTGTAACACTGGAACATTGAGTTTTTATGCCTTGCAATAACACCTTATGAAGGGTCGTTTCAGATAATTGAAATATTAGGTAATTTAATCTCTCAATACACGTTTTCCATTAAAAAGTTTGTTGAATATACATCGCTGACCATATCCTGCATGACATCGCCAGTCTCAGTCATGAGGAATTCATCATGATTTAGTATAGTCGTTTTTATATTAATTCGTGGTGTTGAAATATGAATCGTGCTGTATAGCAGATGAGCCCAAACGCATCCCAAGATGATAATTAAGGGATCTGAATATGTCTGAACGCCAAATAGTATATACGATTTATTAGATGAGGATTGCATACATATGCCAATTCGTTCATTGTGACTGCTGTAAAAAATGGGGGAGGGAATTGATATGATTTTTCGCTGATATCGCACGCATCATCAATTCTGCGAATTTCATGCCCTTATTATCATAATAGGGGAAAAAAGGAAGGCAGTAAACTCGGGATATTACGAAGTTGCCATTTATGTATATTTGTCACGTGTACAGTGCAAGACAGATTACAACTGTTCAATTGTTATGCTATTTGCTTATGAATGTCTTTCTCATATGCACTTTTTGATGACACGTGACCAGATACACGTTTTCAGGCATTACTGCAGTAAATTGGCGCCTTTATATATTTTTCCTCGTCATAATACTTGAAAAATATTGCAACAATTCTAAAAAATGGCAAAAATAAAAAAATGATTCCAAAACGTCTATGGTATTAAACGCAACTCAGTGGTATGAAATGACCATATACCATGGAATCTATTTTACTATTAGGTGCTATTTGGATGCTATTTAGTATCCAAATAGCACCTCAACAATATACTGTCAACATCATTACTTAATTTCCATTGGATAGAAATGAAACTGATCATTACATTTATGTTCACTGCTTGATCTCGCTTTCGGCCACTCGTCACTCCACATGTCACACCTGAAAATAATAAAAAAAACTACTTTGATATCGTGATAATCTGATTAAAAGTATGGACAAGCAAAAATCGATTCGTTCGAAATTTACATCAGCCGGATTGCACGTTGCCCTGATGCAGGAAGTGCTTAGCGAGAAATTTTTATTGGGCAATATAAAAAGTTGACACGCACTGCGATGTTATATACAGCCATGGTGAAGCAACTTCTTATACGATGGGAACCTAAAAAATCGCATTGCACTTCAAAAAGCCGAGTTAAAGGGAGATTAATCCCGCAGCACGACGGTTTATTAAACCACGTCCTGCACGACTTAGTTTCTCTCTATAAAATATGTTAGGAAGCAACTTATAGAAGTTGTTGCAACAAAAAAAAAGCTACCTGCAAGAATAATTTTGGTTTCGTGGGAAACTGCTTCCGAATGATGTACTACAATCAACTGGAATCCGTATGTAAGGAGCCGCTGCGGGAAAGATGTCATCACACTCGTACAAATTTTTCACATTGCTTTTTTTTTTTATAAACTGGATTTTTTTTCCCCTATCTCTTTCTCGTTGTATTTGCCGTTGACCAGAGGGCATTAAAATGTCCGTCGAGGAATGCTTTTTGAGCGACATCATTCTCAGACGGTCGCTTATAAGTGTATAAACGTATACATAACTCAACTTTTTAATATCGATTTTTGTTGTTGTTGCGTTTATTGTTACGAAGGCTAGAAGCTCGTTGACTGAATGAGGACCGTTTATTTGACCAAATTTTGACCGCGTGATTAATGGAAGGGTGGAAGGTGAGGGAGGGGGCGATCCATAAATCCGTGGCGATGATGCTATTGAATCGTAAGTTAACGAAATGGCACGATAAATATGTATTTACGTGCCCGTCATATTTTTTTGAAACGAAATTATGGTCATGGATGGAGTATGCATGGCAAATACGTCGATGAGGGACTGAGAGGGTTATGCCTCTTAACTGGCTCGTAAATCCCCGAATGAATTTAACGGCTTGTTTGGCGCAGCGTGCATGCGTGCGTCTATTCTCCGATTTCGTGAGCGGTTTTCGTAATGAGAAACGTATATACGGAATATGCATTCAGTATACATGTTGCGATATCGTGTGGGTTAGTGCTACAATATCTTTGGTGTGGGACTGCTGTTGTTCGTATCAGTACTCGATGGCAATTAAAAAAAATTGCGAACCGTATCTTAATCAGTTCTACCCAGTTCGAGTTTCATTTGAATAACTGAGTGTAGCTATATTTAGACCTCAATTAATTTCGTCAAGAACCAAGATGGCTTCCATGGGAAAATGCGACATGCTTAGTCCAGAACTTCATGTACAGGAAACGTGTAATAACGTTAAATACTATAGTATACTGCAAAACTGGGATTTATACGGTGATCTGAATTTAACTGAATAACCATGCATGCAAACGTCTTATAGGTGCCATTCAAAAATGACGTCCCCAAGAGTGGGGAGGGGGAGAAGGGGTCTGGTGGCATGTGGATGGAGGGGGGGAGCCATTATGGACGTCCACTAATGATGGTATTTTTCAGTTTTTGGATTTTCTTGGACACCAGAGGAAATGTGTCCCTAGTCCCAAATGTACTTTGAATTTTTAAAACCTCGGAAATGTGGGGAATTATGCCTAACTTTGTGTTAAACACCAATTTTATGCTGGAATTTCCCTTCGAGGTCAGGGCATTTCCATTAATCAGAATAACTGGAAAAATGTCGTGGAATTGGCAGTGAGACAGGTTGTTCCAACAAATTTTCTGGACACCCTACTTTTCAAAAATAATAAGGACGTCCATGAAGGAGGATCTGGGCAAAAATGGACACCAGGTGTACAGGGGTTAGGGAGTTCATTTTTGAAGGAATTTTGGGGAAAATTCCCCAAATGTTGAATGGCCCCATGTTGAATGGCACCTTATTCATTGAAGTTCTGCTGATCCTGGTTGATATAGTATATGCAATTCTGACAATGTTATCAGATGGTCACTTCAAAATGTGTGGCAGCACATGTTTAAGAACCATTTAAATCTGTTATGCATATATATATATATATACAACCGAACATCATCTTATTAATAAAATCGCATTTTTCAATTTTGCTTGAATCATAGGAAAAAGGCAAATTTTTGTTCTGCAGAGTATATATACTTAGTAAAGATTCTGGAGAACCAAAATATGCATATTTTTTCCGGGAAAAAAAATCGAAAGTTCAGTGGTCTCGAACCCGCATTCATTCGTGGTTATTGATGGCCACTTGGTAATAGTTTTCGGAGTTACGGCGCTAAGGCCGGGTGTATTATGTCCAAACGGCAAAAAAGGTTGCGCCGCCGCTCGTAAGAACACTAATCAAGCCGCAGGTGGCAAAATTTAATGTTTTCATATTTGTATATATACATGGCGCTCACTCCCGGCACGCACACCTCTGTCGACCAGGTGACCCCTGACCCCGGCGCCGTGGGATCCCCATAGAGAGAGGACGGGGGAATATGGCATACGTATATATGCAGACCAAATAGCCTTTAGCCGTATTCCTATTAATTTAACATCGTTTCAAATTTATGGCAATGGTCTGCCAGGCACGCACGCCTTTCTTAAAAAATATATCAATGAATTATTGCATGTTTGAACATTGTTTAAATGCATGTAAGCTTCCATGGATAAGGGCGCTCGTGTAAATTTAAAGATAGTTGTCTTCGTCCGTCATGTTTACTAACCATATAAGCACGATGTTTGTATACGTAAGTGGCCTATATATACATGTTTAATGTATACAAGAAAAGTTATTAATGGGCAATTTTACCTCAAATTTAAAATTGTATCAAGAGTCCTTCTGCGAAAATGTACCAGTCAGTATATTTTGTGTATGAAAAACTAACAAATCAGCAGCTATATAGATAACTCGATATATCTGAATGGTTCATCTAAATATATTTCACATGTTATTCCCTCATTTCGACTCATTTGTTTATTGCAAACAAGATATGAGGAAACGAGTCATGTTTTTAGTTTCCTCAGTCATTCCAAAAAGACTCGAGGACTATACCTGTATAATATATAGAGGTAAATATATAGCTAATTTTAAAAATATAATATTTTTACTACTAACATTGTAATATAAAGTCAAGGGATTAAGCTTAATACCTTACTTTTCATTTAATCTTAATTGGTTTTCGACCCTGAAACTTATTTTCACGGTTAGTACTATACAGATTGTAGGCTAATTATTACTTTATTAGATAAATGAGTTTTATTAATTGCATGTATAGTTTGCTTCCCCCATCTTCGAGTATGTGGTGTCAGCCCCTTCACGCTGCAAATGAGGTTCAGGATACACCGCCCATGTATGTAATGCAAATCCAATGTTGTATTGTGTATATCGTAAAGAATCATTAAAGGTTTAATTCGCAGTTTTCGCGAAAATGGCTTCATCACAGCCTGAATGCATTCGCGCGCGTGCAAATTCCGGGGATCGATCCCACTTTACGAGTTCAACCCACTCGTCTCGCTTTTAAGTCGCGTTTTGTGTTGGGATTTTTCACACACTTTCACCCCTCCTTTCATAACGCATGCATTCAGAGTCCAGTTGTCATCTCCGGGTTCATTTTTGTCACCGCTTTTAAACAATGTTCCAATGCGCGCGCCCTGGCCACCCGCCGTCGCAACAATCATACACACGTATACAATGTAAAATCCATATTTTTCTATTTAATATCGCGTTATGTTTGTATCTCGGACAACTGCGAACCTCCTGCCGGGCCCTCGGTCGGTTCCCACCCCGACAATGGGGCCAGTGGGCCACAGGGGGCGCCCCGGCCATTGTACAATGCGGGTGTTGATTTTCTGGTGTGTATACGTGTTCGGCACATGTGCTCGTGCCATTCAATGGCAAAATGCAGGAACTATAGGGGGCGTTGGTGGCGACGCCAATGAGCATGAAATATTCGCCATTGTGGCGCGCTTTGACAACTTTATTGCAACATATGGTGGAGACACGCGTGGCCACCAGGGGGCGGAGGCGCCATCTAGTTAATACAGTTGTCATTAATTGTGGGTAGGAGGAGGCGGCGTTCGTGGTTTTAAATCACAGCTGATTGAACAATTAATGGCCGCGATCTGGTGGGGTTTCAGGGGCCCTCGGGTTTTTCTTTTCATTTTTTTCTGTTTTGGGAGTGTTTCTCGAATACATTGAATTTTCTTGCCCACTTCTATATGCATACGCTGTGCATGGGAAAATATGGCGACGAATAGAATTGAGTTCCGTGGAAAATATGCTTTAAATTAAGCCGTCAAAGATCGACAGCATGAAATATGAAGGCAATAAATTGCAGTTGGCTCGCCGATATATAACGCGTTGACTGCCTCCTCCTTATGTATATACTGCATAATGTATCGCCGCGGCGCTGCAGTATATAACTTTGAAGCTGAAGAAGAAGAAATATACGTGTTAAAAGTGAAAAAAATACGTAAATAAATAAAAAAATATATAAGCTTACGCGCATCCAATTTGGATGCTAAGAAAAATGTGGCGAGAGATAGAAATAATTTAAATAAGAGGGAGTCGACCTGCCTGAATGGACATTTATTTGTCTATATATGTATATGTGTATACGGGTCGCTAGCTCTTCTGGCTCAGGCCAGCGTATTTTTTTGCTTTTTTGGACGATTCTCAGTATTTTGCAAATTCAAATTCATAGGCGGTGAATCAATTAGCATATTTCGCGTTTTCATCCGCAATTCAGATGTATCGGAAACACACATCTCACTCCGTATAGCTTATAAATAAAAGCTGAGTTCCACTCTGTTGTATATACTGTGGCACAAGGACGATGTCCGCTCACATATTCTGGTGTACACTGCAGACACCATTGTCAGTTGTTCAGGGAAGTTTGAAGGGCCACGCCTGAATTCGGAAAATTGACTGGAGAGAACAATCCGTAATATATGCATGCTGAATCTGATTTCGGTTTACCGAAAACTTTGCAAAATAACTAGATAGCCTATATTTAGGCGTGAGAAACTAGTATGGTGGAAAACTTAAAGCTGGCGACATTGAAGGTTCAATGGTTGTCGTTTACAAAATTACGCATAATTCCATGAAATGGCATGTTAGTCATTACCAACAATTTCAAACTATGATGTGTATATTTATGCAGCCTTGAGCATTCTTTCCCCCTTGCATTAAAATATCCTTTGGCTGGCTGCATCAAGTGCAAAACTCAGCATACATGGCATGTATATGAAATCGCTATTTCGCATCACGGCGTGTCCATTATTCATTCGAGCATAATATATATTCGCAATATAAATTGGGGTCTTAATAGTATGCGGTAACACTGACCTTTATACCACAACTATTGTTAAAATCATGCTTCATAGAGTTCTGTCAAAAGTTTACACTATCTGTATTATATGGACGATCCCAGTTGTGTAATCCGAGCTCATGTTTACAGTCATGCAGTCAACAGCGGTGATTCCAATATATTGAGCCCATGACAACAGGACATCGTCTCCAGTTGTCGGTCATCTTGTTACCGAAGTGGGTTGACTTTTATAGCAATCACTATATACTATCATAATAAATAGAATGTCATTTGAGTAGATTGTTTCACACATTAACTAGGGAAAGTATCACAAATGCACAAAAAAAAATCATTATCACATTAATTACATATTAAGTTCATAAGAGACCTATTTTTCGCATTGACAGTCCTAAAATCTACTGTCAATGAACTGTGAAGTAAAATGTATACAAGAAAAAGGAATGTAGAACAACAGTGGTCGCAGTGGTAGTTTTCACTAATTCACAAAATGTAAATTATATACGATATACCGTTTTATATATAGGGCCATATAAGATTCCCAACATGGCGGCCATGCGTGTACGGAGACCTTCGCGGGCCTACACGAGTGCGTTCATGCGTTTTAAAAGTGTGCAGCGAATTAAACTTCTCACCTGCTTCGTTAACTTTTTCTAATATATTTCTCTCGAAATGTCCAACTTGTACAACGTACGCTCGAATGACTTTCTCCTTTCTTAACTTTTTTTTTTCTTGTTAAGACAAAAAAAAAAGATGGAAAAAAATGGCAATTTTTCATTCTAAAAGTGGTTGTTTCAAAACTTTGGCATGCAAGCATGCAACATGTTTGCTGTGTTTACGAGAGCGTGTAACCGTTGCCCATTTCATTCATCCGATTTACTTTGCATAAAACCGTTCCGTTGTGTAGTCCACGATACAATAGCCTAGATAGATAGCAGCACACGTGTCTCTCTTTAATCCAACAATGAAAAAAGAAAAAAGAAAGGCTTATCTAATCGTGATTTAATTACAGTTTCAGTCAATCATGCCATGCTTGTGTATATTAAACCTTGCCTTAACAAGTGCCCATGGCCAATCAATGGACACTCATGAATGTGGAGAAAAAGATGTTCCTCTTTGGGGCATTTACGTGCATGAATGAAACTGAATTCATGAGCGTCCCTGTATCTCGAAGAAATCATTATTTTAAGAGAGATTAGCTATTTGAAATGACAACATTATTATGTTAACTAATTAAGAAACATCCATGCTGTATACAGCATGTATCTTTAAGATATGTATATCTTCACATGTACTTATGTCAGTCTAAATTTCGTAACGTGCATCTGCATTTATTAGGTAGCAAGAACTATGTAAATGAAAAAAAAACAAATAAAATGTCGTAATATTCGATGTAATTTATATTTTATATATATATTTTAATTGTCCGTCCCTATATATAATTCCAGTCATCAGTGAAATTCGCAGTAAATCGTCTTAAATTTAGACAAGTAAATGACATGAAATATTGAGATGATTATTGATGCAGAGAAAACGCCAATTTTAAAGCACGTTTTTTAAGAATGTTTTAGCATACGAAATAGCAAGGCATATAATTTAGCAGTTTATTAATGCTTTAAATAAGTGCCTGTTAAACATACATGTAATTAGGCAAAAAGTATTTCAACATCCAAATGTACAGGTATGTGCTTCTTAATTGAAAGTTTATACGACTTATATGTGCATTACCCAGAACCAAGAGGCTGCGGAAATGCAGAAATTTCGTTTTGTCCATAATAAACCCTATAAAAAAATTGGTGAATTAAAATTATATATCTTTCAGTTTTTATTCATTCATTTTCGTGTAATACGTTTTTGAGCCTTAAATGTTTTGAGAACACTGCATGTACATACTTCTGGGGTATGATTTTAAATAGGAGTCGATTCATTTTTGTTGTTTTAAGTTAGCTAACTTGAACTTGCACCATCGTGCAAACCAATTATCAGTTGCTTCGATGTTTCAAATTTGTATACAGTTTAACACAAATAAGATACATGATAGCACTGTATACATTGCATCAGTACGTTTTACACACTTGTCTCGTGTATGTTCCTGTGCGGTAGTTATCACTTAACCACGGTAACGACGCTGGCTCCACCTTTCGGGTCGAGAACCCACTTTTAGTGTTGTTGCTGTTGCCAGTTTTTTTTGTTGTCCTTTTTCGTTTTTTTCTTGCCTTGAAATTTATCGCAATGGAGCATCGTAATGCGATCGCGGCTCGTCAGCATCATTGTTTCAAAAAAACGAGGTCCGCTCAATGGATGGATGACTCCGTGTGACAAGAGGCGCATTCCGGCAGCCATCGAAAGACGAGGGTGTGGCGTCCTTCAGTCTGCTCGCCATATTCTTGCAGCACGGAGCACGACATATACACGAACGTAGTAGCGCGGGCGGACACGATTCCCCCCCGGGCCCAAGCAACGTCGACCCACACTACCTTCCTTTCATTGAACGTTGCGCACAAGCTGGACAGTTCATATATTCATGCAGCTTTTGCTCCAAAATTTGTCTTACTTTTTATTAATGTATTTTTGTCAGAATTGCTTGTATACTTTGCCTTCTGTGACGTTCGGAGAAGTCGTCCGTTTTGAACTTGTTTTTATGCCCGCGCCTTTTTATTTTATTTTTTTTTGTAAAGAAAAATTTCAAATCGGCGACTGTTGGTGATGTCCACTTGTTGAGAAAACGTTTGCGGGGAAATCAAAACGCGTAAAAAAATGCATCAAAGGATACCGAAATTAGGTTTAGAAGAGCCGTACGGCGAACGAAAGATACGGCTATCTTGAGTTTGCCAGGATCCAAATTTCGAAATACATGGGAATTGCGTAGGAAAGGAAATAAATAAAACGAATTGACGTTTAGTGTCTCCAAATCGAGATGTTACGGTGCGGACAAACGGGTTTCTTAAATACTTTCTTGAAACTGCATGACTCGAATGGCTGGGATCCCTTTTAAAATTACAACGGATTACAGTAGCCCAAACGACCTGAAGGGAGGCTTTATACTTCGGGTTTCTTTTTTCCTCCATGCAATATTGAGTATCGATTGGCGTGTGTACGTTAAGGACATGGCCTGGAGACTCCAGGACATGGTAAATATACTATACTATAGCTGGATTTATGGTTGGCCCGCCAATGATCTGGTATTCCCAAGCAATCTTATATTTTGCGACGTCACGAAAAAGTGGTGAGGTCCGTGACGAGGATATGTATACGAGTTGAGAAATTTATATTACCTGAACATCCCAAAGTTAGACCTTTCTGAGTTTTTTTTACTCTATAGAATAAAAAGAAAAACTAAGACGAGCAAGCATAGGTCAAGAGACGCGAAGGACATGAATAAATTTGTCTTTCATCAGCTTTGCCCATTTTCTTTTTCCAAAGAACATTTTTGAAACTGCGACATATAGGTCTATGCAGGGCAAACGTGACCCGTAATGCAGTTTGTAGTGTGAAATGGGGTTTAAAAATGTCACCTAATACACTGTCATCGTCTTTCGAGAGAGAGAGAAAAAAATCCGATATTGTTGGTGAGAGCGGAAGTGCGATCGGCGCCAAAAATCCCGAATTTATAAAAACTTTGTTCCAGGGTGACGAAAGATCGTTGTTGGAGAGCAATAACAACGGACTTGCGACAGTATACTAGGACGAGGAAACTGCACGTGGAATACAATATGCATGCATTTACGATTTGGATACTCCAATCACCCTGTGAACAAAAAGTACTCCATTTTACTTCGGTTGCACACGAGGGAGGACAGGACAGAAATTGTATTGTTATCCTGGAAACGACACAATCTGCATAAGGACCCATTAAATGGCATCTCAAACCAATACTCGGTATACGAAATGTGCAAGTCAGAAACCAAATGCCATATCGAGGGGGTGTATCCATTTATGGAGCCTGCTTATACGTCAGTAGCGACTTATTAAACTGATCAATTTAACCTTATTTTAGTTCAGTTCACCCTATAGTGGTGAATGAGACTTTTGCAAATCTTCACATGTTGCATGCCCTTCGTGACGAAATCTGTAAAGGCTCACAAATCCACGGTGTTATATAAGCACACCCCAGAGGCGATACAATGAATTCTGCCACGTTCGGACATCTGGCAAGACAGAGCTCTGACGTAAACCTGCCAATGTACACCTGCCTTGACCATAAACATCGCACTTCTAAATGTTAACCAGGAGCTGGAAAACTCTTTTGGTTGATATGGAATGTTTAGTAACAAAAATCAGATAGCGAGCACTGACAGTATACAACGTCAATAGACAAAACTGAATCTCGTTGTTCAACAATGTCATCATAAGGGACATGAAATGGCATTTGATGTCCTTTATAATGATAAGACCCGTATATGACTTTGTGCATATTACGGCAATTTTTGTATTATTGATCCATTGTTTTGATATCTACAATATGTTGATCAGTATTCAAAGCTTACACATGGCATCGTTTTCGAAACGATTTGAAGATGATATTGATAACGCACGACTTTGCAACACTGTTTTTCACGCAGGAGTTTAAAACTGCTACATATTTGTAAAAATTTGCTAGTTTTTAAACAGAAGCATTCTATTACTGCAAATTCACCTGTAACAGGTTGAGATGCTATTTCTTCCGGATACGAGCTAAGGAAATGCAAATGAAAAAATAAATTAAAAAAAAAAAACTGGCAAAAATCGGTGAAATTTGGATCTCAAGTTGCCCAAGAGTATTGTTGTGAGACAATCCCCGTGAATGCCCAGGCTCAGGAGCACAAAGGAGCAGTGCGTTCAATATGGGGTAGCTAATCCCACATTGAAAGCACTGTG
>JAQGAE010001032.1:0-26551 GCA_034696685.1 Julus scandinavius
CATTTCAAAAAAGGAATTGATTTTAAGTTCATTTCCAGTTTATTTTTTTAAAGTTTTAAATGATACAGTCCCGCCATTGGCCCTCTTGAAAGTGGCATGTTAATTCTTAGCTTAGAAGACCAAGGTGCTGGTCAATCATTTAAATTTAGACGCATGACTGAAATGTCCCACGTTATTCTTTAATTACATTTAACGAATTGTGACTGGAAAAGGCAAATCCATATTGTACAAATAGAGTAGTGCCTCAGAAACACATGCATTTTATATATCAAGTAATTTCACGTCACTGTTTTTGCCGGGAATACACGTTTTAATAGTTACCTTTACCTGTTGTGATGTTAACTTTATTATCTCCGGAGCCGCTACCTTGGTTGATATTAAAATCTAAATCCAGTGCTCGTCGTGGACTGTACTTTCTGTAGTTGGGTCTGTATGAAGACATGGGGGTTATGAAATCGTCATCCACTTCGTCACCAACTTCGTCATAAGCTTCATATGAGAAAAAAAACATAATTAAATTCTGAATTTGAATAAGAATAGTTATTAATAATATTTATATTTATGAGTATTTTAACCTATTCCAACGTTTCCAATGTTAACTTCATCACTTCCGAAGACGTTATGTTCGTCGATATTAATCTCCGTATTGTGTGTTGGTGGTGAATTGTACTTTTTCATGTTGGAACTGTATGAAGCCTTGGCTATTCCGAAATTGTCATCATCTTCATGTGTAAAAAAAAACATAATTAAATTCTGAATTTGAAGAAGAAGTAGGCTAATTCTAGATTTTTTTTATTATACAACTCATAGTTATTAATCATATTGTGCTATGAACGAACTAAAATCTTGACTGTCATATATGGTATGGTCGTGTTTAAACTTTTGTATTTTCATAATACAGAAATCAAAGTTTACTCATCCGATTACTTTCAAACGATACTTTTCGATCATTCAGGAATGTTAAGCGTTGTTAAATTTTCAGAGATTTCATTTTGTTTGGTCATATAAAAGTAATGCAAATCCACTACAATGAAAGGTTCTAATAGTGTTTATTTTGCATATTCTTTGTTCTTATACAGGTTGACATTTTAAGTAACTCGATCACAGTTTAGTAATTACCTGTAGGAATAAATCTCCTCATTTTACAAATTTTCCGGTCGGAAGGTACTGGAGCAGAGCACTGGCTATCAGGCACTGTATAACTGTATGCCAAGTCCTTTGCTTTGGCATACTCGCACTTGCCGGGTCCTACCAAAGTCTCGTCTGTGGAACCATCAAATTCACTGCACAAGCCACATAAGTCACCACGATACATGTTAGATGCCTGAAACAAAATAATAAACATTATCAGAATTTCATCCTTTGGTGTTTATCTTTGGAAATAGTTTATGACGCCATGTTCACTAATTTTGAACTGTTTTATTTTATGTTTAGCTAATTCGAGCAAATTTACCTCAACTTTGACGTTTTCGCCGTCAAATTTCGTCCAGAAAGCGTGATATGGAGCTCGGATGTGCAACAAGTCTCCAATGACGACAATTGCAGCGATTACTTTGTATTCACCTCCTACACCCATCGCTTTCACCAGTCTGACCACATTTGGTTGCAATAGCTGCTTAGCACCATCAACAGTAACTTCAAATTGTCCACTATGAGGACCACCGGTGGGTCTGACCACAATCTTGTGATGAATCAGGTGGACTTCCAATTCCTACACAACGAAGAAGTGTAAGTGAAATTATTCAATTGTCATATATATTTATTACATCTTTTTTCCCTTAGTTGTGTGTGCATTGTCTTACCTTGCCATAAGCATTTGCTGATAGTTTTCTGACTAACACGCTGAAGAGATCGGTTGGAGAGCAGTCTTTGGTTAGTAATTGTCTGCAGTTTCCAATTGGAACCTTGTAGGTCTCGTTATCGTAGGTTTCAATGTAATTGCCCATGAGTTTACAAGTTGCTGGAATAGAAAATGGTGGATATTCACGTTTTTGGTCGATTAAATCTTAAGTATGAGTTATAAACGTTTTAAAAAGTTCTGTTACCTGGATAATATCCGCTTGTGATGTCATTAAGGGTGGAGCGGAGGAAACTAACTCGAGCGTTTATTGGTTGTAAATATTCTGAAATTTCATCGGTGGGGATGTTCTCGTAGTAAATATTTGAGTGGGGTTTCAGTACTTTAATGTCAATGGTTGGATCGGAGTCATCGAAATATGATTTTATCTTCAGATGTCCTTCTCCATTGTTGACTCCAACAACGTTTTTGGTCATGTACGGGTAGAAAGCGTAGTTTATGAAATTTTGAATTTTGCTTGTCACATTAAGTAGAGGACTTGGTAGCTAGACAAAAATAAATAAATATGAGATTATGAAATAAATATAACAGAGTTTGGTACTTAAGAATTGTTTGTTGATTCATGTAATGTTTGACAAATTTCTGCATCAGTTTATTTTAGAAAAAGACCTCAGTCAAAGATTTAAAAAAAATACGATCCTTACATCTCTGTATTTGATATCCAATTCCATCTTCTTAAGTTCTCCGACTGCCTCAATGGCATCTACACATGCGGAACTCATTTTCTTGCCTTCTTTGTAATCTTCTTGGCATTGTTGGAAAAACCATGCTTTTCCTTGACGCTCATATTCTCTTTGATCCTTTGTCTTGCTAAACACAGCCTACACAAAATGACATCATTAAAGAAAAAAAATTATTTTACAAATAAATTGCTAAATTATATCGACATTTTTACTAGACTTTTGCCTACCTTAATATCGATTTGCTTTTGTTCGGAGCAGGTTTGACCAAAAGATATGTCTACTGAGCTGACAATGGGTGCGACGGTGTCTGGGTTTAAGCCATTAGAGTAATCGCAAGGAAGTTGAGGATATTTCGCAAATCCATTAACGCATACCTATGAGCAGACACAAGCATTAATTTTGCAGTTTTGAGGTCCAATGGACTGCCCAAAATCTGTACACGTGTATTTTACCTGGTACTTATCCAGCACGGTGTAAGGGGGATTGTTAAATAACACTTGGAGTTTCAAGGCGTCTTCACTGTCTGCCTTATTACGGATTAATGTAATACTAGATCTCATAGCTCGAGATACACGACCCTTAATTTCCACATCAAATTTCACCCTTAATTTGCCAGCTGAAAAATAAATAAATTCATCAGAAATGCACTCATTGTATCGGTTTTGCGAAACTAGATTCAAGTTTACTTTTAAGGGGTCTCCAAGCCAATAAATTTATATTCTTTAATAGAATTTGTTATAATCCACGGTAACACTACATGCCATATCTTGACTAGCTACTGTATGTTTAAAAGTTGTCGTTTGTAAATTTGATTTTCAGTTAATTTTGCTTTTGGAGTATCGACCTCTTGAAAACTTTTACAGAACATGTGCCATTTATGAAAACGTTTTGCCTACATGTGGCGAATTAATACTTCTAATGTTAAAAGGAAGATAACGGTTGAAGACAACAAAGTCCACTTGGGAATCTGTAATATTATTAAAAATCTGGATTTTCATACTTGCTGTATCCTTGTTAATAGGAATTGAATGAGTGCTAGCTACTGATCCTCGTGCCTCTGTTGTATGGTCATAGTTTATTGGATCCCAGGCTATATTTGGGTTGTTGTAATCTATGTCCTCCTCCTCATCATCATCATCATCATCATCATCATCATCACCATCAAAGGTGGCTCGAATGGTTTGACTTCCGTGAGTTATAAACTTGCGGAGACGAGTTGCAGTTTCTTTATAATATGGAGCAATTTTATCAATTCCATAGGATTTGTTTTGGAATAGCGAACGCCTGTCCCTCCTTTGCTCATATCCAGTATAAGATTTCTTAGAAGAGATATACTCTTGCTCTTGATCATCATCATCATCATCATCATCATCATTATCATATTCAGCATAGGCATCAGTTTTTCTGCGATATATTGCAGCATCCCTGCCCGCGTCCATGCTGTAGGGACGGTAGGATTTCGAAATGTATGGAGTAGGTGCCGACGTGGCCAAGCATTGCCAAGGAAGCCTAGACCATCCTAATAAAAACGATAAACTTCCTCTAGCAGTAGTTTGGCCTTGTCTAAGTAGACTCTGAATCTTTGATGGAAGGTAATCCACATCGACTGTCATTTTCACCTGAAAATAGGAACACACAATTACTTAGCCTTAAACATTCGCATAGTTAAGATATCAGAAGATTTGTAATGTAATAGGGTGAAAATTGATTCTTCATGGAAAATATATTTTGCTAAATTCTAGAATTGAAATAGGTTGTACCTCTGTGGTCTTGGCTGCTTCGGCATCAATAGAGAGAACGTATTTTCTGTATTTAAAGTCGGGTGTTGCCCAGAAGGTAGTAAGAAGAGATAATGGGTCGTTGTCCTCAACTAAATAGCTCCAGAATGATCCTCTATCTTGCCAGAACTGATCTGATGTCACCTTTAGTACGCCTCCATTTCCGAGCATGTGACGTCCAACTGGATATTCAAACTAAAAAAACATGTTTTCCACATTCAATTTTCTTGCTCATATTAGAAATATATGGATTTGATATATCTAATTTAAGAAATTCTTTAATATTAATAGTCAAGGAATTTGTTATCATTTTTGCAAAAGATTAGTGCTGATGAGCAAATAACTTCTAAAAAATGTGGGGTTTACAAAAATGTGAAGAAAATCTTGTTTTTGCATATATTTCTCATGTAACTTACTTCGTCTAGTTTATCTTTGCTCAGTACGGTCCTAAAGTTGGCAGGTTTAGGATGGAATGTAGCATAATCGATAAGGGCTGTGAACGGGGTCACTTCGTATAAAAAGAGAAGTTTTCGACCAGATGTTGGCTGTTGGTGTTGCGAATATTTAACCACTGTTGTCAATTTGGCATCGGAGACATCCAAAAGAACATCAGTCTGGATGGGTGCGGTAAGGTACAGTCTGCTGACTACTCCAGCTGCACTGTAGATCTTTTTCATTGGTCCAACTGTTCCCAAAGTCGTGATCAAATTAACTGATAGGCTGTGAGGATATAGGTGAAATTACATAATGACGTTAGATTAGATTATGAGATTCTGTAAGAATGTTATGCAAGAGTTTGAGATAAAATACTTACGTTGGTTTAATGTCCACGTGCAATTTAATCTTCTTGGGAATTGCCACTTTGAAAGGTGAGTTACTATACTTCTCTAGCACTTCAATGCTGACTTTGCCTTTCAATTTTAAAATGGCTGGAGATTCAAATTTCACTACAATGGGCAGACCCAAGCACGATGGCAATTGGTATCTTACGAATCCAAAATTGAAAATCTTTTGAGTATTGATTTTCAATCCACTTCCAAACAGATCGCTTAGAATAGATGATGACATTCCTGTTTCAAAACGATATATTAAAATATGTCACTGAAATACAAAATATAATTTCGATATGCTACTAGCCTTACCAGATTCTAAGATGCTTAATATTTTTTGAGCATCAAGGTAGTACATGCTTTGTTGCGATGTCAGAGTTTGCAGATACAAGGCGACTTTCAAAGGTTCATCGTATCGAGGATCAATCTTTAGCTGTTGAGATCCCAATGTTTGATTAATATATTGATCATTATACAATAGATTAAAAATTTCAGAAATTCCGTAGGATACCTAGAGAAATCCTGAGAATGTTAATGCATTTACCTTATTAAAGAGATCTCTGTAATTCTTTGGAGATTCACCTTCATAGGACTTACGGAAGATTTCTTCTACTGTAAATCTGTTAAAAGCTCCTTCGGGGCCGAAAAGTCTGCCCAAAACACTCTCAATACCTTGAGCTTGAAATTGAACCTGTTAAGTTTAAATTTGTATTGTTTAATTATGTTTTTCACATTTCTTTTTTCGAATTTTCGGTGACCTTTCTATACCTTCAATGGTGTTTGGGAGAAACTTCCGATGTACCTTTCGAGTTTTACAAAAGTTGTACGAGGAATTACTGTTTGATTGCTGGCTACGTAATACCACTTCAGTATACTTGCAAGGTTGTACTCATCTGAAACGTAATGCAATTTTTGACTTAAGTAATGTACTCAATGAGTCGTAATTATTGATTAAAGTAATTTTAGTTCAATATTTACGTATTACATTTGATGGATAACTCAATAAATTCTTACCGTCAACGCTCTCCAATATGTTCGTCTGAGAGTCCTGGATTCCCACATCATCAACATCGATGTCCTCGTCAAGTAATGCCTGTGCGTGTTTTGCATGAGCAGCACTAAAAAGTTTGAAATTTTCGATAATGTTAGCAGATCTTCATAGATTTGAAGTCGTTTGATAGTCGTTTTACTTACATATTTTTGTAGCAAGGATGCGTTAGGTTTCCATAAGTGTCCATAGCAGTAGAGATCAAAGAAACTAATTGGTTGTCCTCTTCATTCCATGTAAATGAGGCAATTCTTTCCATTAAATGTGGGGTTGGAGAACTCTTCATTAGCGTCAAAAAGGCAGCAGCTCGCATTACAGTGGTTTCCGAAACATCGGAAAGGATTGGTGCAACCAATTCTGCGATCTTAATTTTATGGAAGAGTATAATTAAGAAAGAGTTCGGTATAATTAACCAGCAATTCAGGTGTAATAATTTTATAAACACGTTTGTAAGATTTTTGTTGGATTTAAGTTATAAGCAGAATGCATGACATCAATTAAATATATAAAAATTCTAGTTTTGTTGGACTAAGGAATGTATATGATGAAAGTTTTTTACTTTGATTTGTTTAGGGTTTATCAACTTCTTAATAGATGGTGGTAAGAATGAGTTCGGTATAATTAACCAGCAATTCAGGTGTAATAATATTATAAACACTTTTGTAAGATTTTTGTTGGATTTAAGTTATAAGCAGAATGCATGACATCATTTTAATATATAAAAATTCTAGTTTTGTTGGACTTAGGAATGTATATGATGAAAGTTTTTTATTTTGATTTGTTTAGGGTTTATCAACTTCTTAATAGATGGTCGTTATTTGTTTATTCCTAAAGTTCTGGTTATAAAATACGGTTGTTGGATAGAATGACTATAGATGAAAATCTATTCTCAATACATTCTACAACTGTGTTATATCTTTTGTTGTAATGTTGTACTTACCCTCTTAGCTACACCAAGTGACTCCTTAGCGGCCCTTCTCAATGCATAAACTGCCTTACTGCGGACCCTTTCCGAAACCTGAACTTCACCCCGAACAATTGGTCGGAGGACATCGATCATTTCATCAGAACCTGTCACCTCCAAAGCGTGTACGAAAAGAAGTCTCTGTTCGGCTTTCTCAGCTTTCCTTAGTTGTTTACCGATGGCCTTTAATGAGAAAATGAGTACCGTTAAATTGATGGTTCTTTAAGGTATCCACTGATGTTCCAATCTCAAAAAAAAAATCAAGTGCCATTTTTGTGTACCTGTACGTATTTTAATTCTTGCTCATCAGTACAATAAGTGTCCAATCCTGGAGAAACTGGGACGGTGGTTTTGTTTGATCCACAAGATTTATCGACGATCGAAGCAAAAGCCAACCAACAAGATTTCTGCAATTGGGAGCCTCTTTTGTTGATAGCTTCATTTTCGCAGACCCTCTGTAATATGGAATCAGTGTTAACTTAAATATTGAATTATGATAGTGAAAACAAAATCCAAGAATTGTAGTTTTCCTTACCAAAAACTTTTCAATCAAAGGTGCGGTTGGTCGAAGAATATTGAGTGGCATAACTGATAAAATGTGTGATGCTTCCCATGCATGAATTTCAAGAGTTTCAATTTTTTTCAACAATGTAGCATAACAAGGCAAAGATCCGCACATCAAGAAGCTGTCGATTGTCACTTGTCTGACAAGGATTAAAACAAAATGTATTATTCTGGTGTTTCCAAAGCATATGATTCCAAAACCATATTTGTCCTTAATGCTTTTCTAATTAATTCAATTACCGCTTGATCTTTTCCAATTCTTGAACATCGCCACCTCCAAAGTCTTGCCTTGGTTGACCTGCTGACGATTCTTGTAAAATTCGACCAAGAGGTGCTGCAGATAGAGTCCGAAGGGCCCTGGCAAGCTGAAACACCTTTGTTGGAGTTCTTACCATTGGTTCCAGTGCATTTCTTAAAATTTCTTGAGAAACTTCGTCAATAAGGGCCCTTGCTTTGTCTGCGAATTGCTGGTTATCTAAGGGCAAAAATGACGCTGGACGGTTGTGCAGTTCTTCAACTGATGGTAGCTTGCCTTCGTCTAATTCAGGGTAGTCGTATTGCAAGGAATCGTATTTTCTGGGATGCAATGGATGTGGCAGAGGCTTTGTAATTGGATGAGTACTTATGAGGACCAACGATTTGCTAAGAAAAAATAAATAAAATTGTTGAATTATGTCCAAAGATATGAAAAGTTCCATGTACTTTTCAAAATTAAGTTTCAAAACTGATACAGTAGAACCTGTCTAAAAGCAAACTCTTGGGACCGGTGAAAGTTTATACTTTTAGAGAGGTTATTCATTTACACAGGATGCATTTAGACAGGTTAGACAGGTTGTGTGAACAAGTATGATTTTGTACTGCTCTGTTCAGTTAAAAACTTATTTTACTTAACATGTTTCATTAGTTAGCTATTTTAAGCTGATTACCTGTGATTGGTGTGGATTTCATCAGCGCTTGGGGTCAAAGGTGCATACACGGTCAAAGCTTTAGAGTCAATGCGTTCAACCACAACTTTGCCATTGTCCACTCGAATGTCGTATTCGCATATTTTGTAGTTATCAACTGGATCCTGAAATAATTAATACACAAATTATAGCAATTTCGGTACGTCTAAGAAAAAGAATTTAATTTATGCAAATTGAGGCTTACTTGATCTTCAGCATCACAATCTGAGCAGTTGTTGGTTGGGTGTGAAGAAACTGCCCATTGGTAGTCGTCTTCACAATCGTCAAAATCACGGATTTTGGTTACGTTTACAACCTCGTATTCTGGATTGCCTGCCCATTGGTTAGATTCAACAATATATGTAGTTTTGCAAACTCCAGACAGACCATCCTGCGTAAGATAGACAAGGGATTTGTAAATCGATGGAACTTTTTAAAATTTCTTTGCTGATTTACTGTAGCAATTGACGTACTTCCATGACATCGTAGATTTCAGTGTCATCAATAACGCTTTTTGGATAACCTTCTGGTCCCCAGCCAAGCTTGGTAAATGCTTGCCTATTTTTCTCGGAGTCGTAAGAAGGCTTCTGCGAGTTTACTATATAGTATTCCTGAAGTCGGAGTTGGAACATCTCAATAACTCCCCTTTTGATGTTGGTTATGTATTCCGATTCCTTCCCGTTGCTCTCGAAATCACTAACCTGATAATTACGTGGAAATACAACATGTAATGTCACACATAACGATAGACGTTTATTGAAATCACACTGAGTATTAAAAATGTCATCGGAACTTTATCGGAACTATGGATATTTAAGAGAAAAATGTGTTCAGGTAAATTAAAATTCATAAAAAAATAACACTTACCAATCCCCTGTCATATTTCACAGTGAATGGGGTTAGGATTTCTTCATGTGAAATGAGGTCTTCAAATCGATATGGGATCCGTTCCATATCAATAGTCCTCAACTCAGCATTTATGGTGGCGGTTTTTAAACTTTCAAACTAAAATAAAAATAGTTTTTGGTGGCATGGAACAAGGCGAACGATGTTTGTACCGTAATCTTAAATCGAACTTTTACCTTAAAAATAGCAACGCCGTTTTGCAATGCTTGTATTCTAAGTAAACCCTTAAGGGCAAGGGAGCTTATTTGTGAATTGTCCACATCAGGAATAAATGACGCAGATTGGCCAAAATAACGAAACAGGTATTCTTCACCCGGTGTGAACACTATATTTATGTACATAATATTTAAGATAAGTTAATCACTTTGACAGCTAAGATGAATTCAATCATTTTTTTATGGGACAGTCATACTTACGATGGAATCTTTTTGGTTGGACGTGCACTGAAATTATAAAATCAAGATTAACTGTTAGTTTAAATTCAACTGTAATTGACTCAACATTTGATTTTCACTAAGTTTTGAGCTTATCACAAATCTAGTCTTAAAAATACAGTTTGAAAATACATAATTATATTGAATGTTCACTAATAAAAATTTTAACGATTTTCTAATAAATAGTTTCTATTTCTGAACTTTCTGAACATAATTTAATTATAATCTAATTTTTGATATTGTATAATTTTGATATTTTTTAAAATGCAGTTTTGGTGAGCCATTCTATATCTTTTCTAAAATTCATTTTACAGAATTTATAACTTTTGTTCTTACCAAAGCACAATAATAAAATGGTTGCAATCCCCCACTTCATGATCGTTGATGCACGAACACACAGGCTTGAATTGAAACTTGTTGAGCTTTTGCTTCTTTATATACCTCCATGAGAAATCGTATGTTTTGATAACCTTCTCATCCTAAATGCTATTCAGTTTAACGTCCATTAAACATTGAAATGGATTTGTTACAAAATATTTGTAAAAAAATTGAAAGAAGGTTATATTGTTTATAATGTTAAAGAAAGACGTGTTTAAAAGGCAAAGTCGATCGTATTTTAATTGAAATCGCAATTGGTCTAAAGGCCTTCCAATAGTGCGATACAATTTTGCTGATTTTGATTATATAAAATACATTCATAGAATCGCATTGGAGATAACCTTCATATGTTGGGCATTGAAGGTTTTGCATAAAATGGCCTGAAATATATTATAGCATTTACTGAAAGATCAGAAAACTTTTTTCAGTATACAAGCCATTACATTATACAGTTAAGAATAGTGAGCTGAACTTTCTTTATGTTGGCATTATCACTAAAAATAAATAAAACTTATAACAAATAATTCATAATTCTGCTTTTCTTAAAATATAAATTTTATTCTGTATCCATTTTATAGAAAATGAAAAATATTCACAAATGAGTTTCTAGTAGAACTCAGCATAACGTTGTCCAAAAATTATTAAATTTTCATTTTTGTATTAATGCAGTTGTATAACATTTTACTTAAATTTGAGTAATATGGGTAACAAACTTTTTTTTAAAAATTCAGTTACGTCACAGACGGCATCACGTTTCTTTTTATTCGTTGTCAAATAGCAAAATCATGAGGCTGCTTAAAATACTGTATATTGTCAAATGATTTTATCCGTGACGAAATTTGCCTAAGTTTAATCACCAGAATTGCATTCGCCCTCTTGTTGTTAAAATCCGATAAGCAGCTTTAATATGGTTATCATTTGAAATGACGAACATTTTATTTATTTCAGAAAATGGTACCTCATTGATAATCGTAATTAACTGTAACTAACACTGTTAGACAGATGTTTGACACTTTGGGGTAAATGTAATCAGTAGAAAATATACCATTGGAAAATACCTAATTTTGTGTAATTTTGTAAAACAAACCATCCCCAAATCCTCCTTAAACCATTTTAAGAGGGATTACAACCCAATCCTTTTCAATGGGTCAAATATACGAAGATATTCACAGTTAAAAAAAAAACGTTTTAAATAAAAATTGTTTAAAATAGCTTAATAAATCAGCAAGGTGCTGACCTATTAAATTTCACTTTAAAATAGTAGATTTTAAAAAAAATGAATATACTGGTTTGAAAAATGGTCGGTAGTTTGCACATGCTGCCAGCAGGTGGCAGCATGAGATAGGCAAGTTGTGAGTGCAAAAATTGCTGATTTATTAAGCTATTTTAAACAATTTTATTTAATCTTTTTATATTTGACTGTGAATATCTTTACAAATTTGACCCATTGAAAAGGATAAGGTTGTAATCCTCCTTAATGGCTTGCTAGTAATCTATACTGCATTGTAAATTTAAGTTTTTAGAATGGTATAATACAATTTTAATTATGCTTCTAGGATACAGGCTAAGGTTTCTATAACATAACCTTTGATATATACCAGAGTTTTATTAATTTTTAAATAAAACATTTGCAACTAATGAAATTAGGAAGTTGAATAGCGATTACTCTCTCCATGTCACATATATGGTGATATTCATATGAAAAAATATTTTGAGACATCTTTAATTATCTTTGAATTCATAAAGTGAATTTACACAGGCATTGCGTGCATGGAAGGTAATTTTTAAATGCATGAGGTTATAAACTGTAACAATGTTTTATATAAACAGAATAATTATGCTATTAAAAATTGGTTAGTGATCTAATCATTTTTTTTCGAATTTAAGCTTGATTTTGAATCCATTACACTTTTACAGGGTGTCATTTAATTGTATAATTATTTTATGAAAATGTCAAGCACGTTCTTGATAAAATTAACTCTCATTCAAATGTTTCCACATCCTGATTTTTTTCGATACATTTTATTTTCTACTCATAACCTCACACAAAAACATTTACATTTTGTATTTGTTATAATAGTTTGGGAAACTTTAGTTTAGAGTAGAGTTTTTTCTAAGTTTTCGTGGCACGCTAAATAAGGAACCAAAATTGTTACGACACACTATCATTTATTAAAGTTACAGGTATCTTAAAAGGTCCAATACTTAACCTTTCTGCAGTGTCATCAGTGTCCCATTTCAGATTATGACAAATTTAAGAAACGTTGCAATCGCGCTGCTCGATAGGTGACATAAGACAATAAAACAAAATTCAGTTTATTTAAAACCCATTTTTATTTTGCAGATAATGGTGTGATTGATGCGTTTTGCTTTATGTATGCATATTATATATTTTCGTGCACATGTACTTTGAAAGTTCATCAATATTGTGGATTGCATTTTTGTGCAACAATCATTTCTTCTTCAAAACTAGATATGCTACTGCTGGCACTTGGAAAACTAATAATATTTCCTTTTTGTGCGTCTTGGAACATTTGCTGTGCTTTTTCAGAAGATGCCAGATAGCAATTGAAGCGAACTGTTTTCGGACCAAAATCTACGGCGTTGCATGATGAATGACATTGGCGTACAAACTCCGAAGAGAAACAATATTGTTTCTCACTTTTGCCCTTATAATTTGCTGTTTTTGTTTTCATTAAATGACTGCCAATATAGCAAGCATTTGATTCTTGACCAGAACTACCTCTGCCTGTAGAGCTCTGTCCACTAGTAACTCCAGAATGAGGGGGGTATTCATCGGTTTCTAAAACGATAAATTAAAGTATGAAAGATTTTGGTAAATATTTTAAAAAGCAAAAACTTTTAAAACATTCTACAAATTTGCTTTATTTTGTTGTTTCTATACGTACGTGTTGTCTGACCTCCATAACCAGTGTGATGTCCAGTCGAACCTGGCACTTGCACTAGTTCTGCATCATATCCACCAGAGCCTCCTGAAGTTTGGGACGCAGGTGTAAATGTCTCCCTGATCCTTTCGAATTTTTGTTCATGAGCTAGTGGAAGGCATTGAGCTTTTTTTTCTTGATAGCTAAGAGTAGGACATTGAGGTCCTTTTACACGATAACTACGACCAAAGGCGCTTCCATCATTGTATAGGCATTGATCTGGACCTAAAAAGGTTCTGCTTTCAACATCTGTATTCTCGCCACACAAGCCACACAACTTGCCTTTCCAAAAGGAAGATACCTGAAGAAAAACAGCAACGAAGATAATGGTCAAATTCTGCTATCAATGTGACATTGTCATTTTGCTGATTGTAATGCTAGTTATTAAAATATTCTGAAATATTTGGCATGTACTTACAATAACAAGAACTGAATGTTGACTGTATGTAACCATAAGCCCTAGTGGAGGTGCCTTGATGGTAACCTGTGGTCCTGAGTAAGATATCTGAGCTAAGAAGCGGTCCTCATTTCCTTGGGAACGAATTACTGCAATTTGTCCATCTTCTATGAAGTCTGATTTCCCATCAACCAAAAATTCAAATTTCGTGCCTCGAACAGGGAGAGTTGAAGTAGTTTCGATAGTGTGGCCCACGATTTCTACTTTCAGTTTCTGTGCATCGAGTAGGAGAAAATATTAATTTTACATTTTTGTTTGTAACATAGTATAACCAAGAATTGGGAGGGACACGATAGGGCAGGAATTGAAATGAGCCCATTGTTTTTGTAAACTATTGGTTGTTAAATAGAAAAAAAGATAATGTATGATTACATTGTTTTGGCCTCCAGAGAGTGAAACTGTAAAAAGATTACTGGTTGAACAATCTTTTGCCAGAATATGTTGACAGGTATCCAATGTATAGTTGTAAGGAACTGAGTTAAAGGTTGAGATGGTTCCATCTTGAGAAAAGACGCATTTATCTGAAAAACGAGTAATTTTATGAAAACATGTCCCACATTTTTTTGATGATCAAGATACAAATGATAACATGAACTTAATCATAATGTGGTGCAATGATGTAAAGCAACTACACTTACTAATAATCTTGTCGTTTGTCCAATCCCTTCCTAACTTTAGCGTGTATGATACTGCTGTAGATCTCGGTTGTAAGAAAGGCGAAAATTTCTCATAAGGTAATGCTTTAAGTACAAAATTTTCTTTGGGTTTTTTAATTTGTACGTCAACCAATGGTTCGTTTGTTTGGTAATTCAGTTCTGCTGAAATGAGGCCTTCTTGATTGTTAACCACGTGATATGTATCATCGAGTAAGTAGTCTGAAAGATGGCATTCCAGATACCCATCAAATGCCTTGCTTATTTTTGTTAAGAAAGGAGATGGTGGCTGTTAAAACAAAGTGAAGTATTTGTGTATAAATAAACAATACCAAAATAAAACACATACTTTTTAAATTTTCGTTACTTACCTGTGGGTAGTGAATTTCATATTTCACGTTTGTTAATGTCGTAGCATCTTCAAAAGAATCAATACAATCTTTTCCTCTCAAAAATCCAGTTTTTAGATCATTAGCACATTTATCTTGATATTTTTGCCACAATTTTGGTGCATCTGGTCCACTTCCATACGTTCCCTATTCGTAGAAATTAAATTAATTATTTATGTTTCATTTAATTTATTTACCAATTCTTAACCGAATTTTGTTTTTCACAAACCTTAAGAGATACGTAATTCTTGTTGTCACACACATCTCCCCATTGTAGTTTATATTCAAATCTTGGAAATGTCTTGTCTTGAGATTGGCATTGAATATAACTGCTGATAAAATCACCATTCAGACACATCTGTAAATTAAATATGTATTTAAATGTATTGATGTATGAATCCAGATCAAGGCAGATTCAAAAACGAATATCTCAGTTTTTGATGTGTTTTCCATGACATTTTTTGTGCTTTTAAGTTAATCACCTTGAAATTCTTCTGCTGCTGTTTAAATATGTTCTGGAAGTCCGTTACAACTGACAATTTGTTAATTCCCTGTGGTGCATTTCTTGAAATGGTAACATCAGAGGTGATCTGGCGCTTAGTGGCGCCTAGCGTGTTTAGTTTGATGGATATTAAAGTTGTTGACACTGTAAAAGTAATTGAATTAGGTTTAGCTACTTTATTATCAGAATCTTATCTTGGATAGCCTTTTAAGTGATGACTTACCTTCATCTTTGAAAAACAGTTTACGAACAAGTGCAGTCTTTCCTCTTAATCTGTCCGAATCATAACTAGATCCTGTTGGGGGCTGTTGACCACCATGTTGACCATATCCACCTTGGCTAGTGTGACCATGTATGTCTTGTCCAGCTGGACTAGGTTTTTGTTCATAGTCATAATCGCCTCCTGATTGGGATTGACCATAGCCAGCACCACTGCCATATTGTGTTTGACCATAACCCTCACCACCACTGCTATGCTGACCTTGGCCATAACCAGAACTACTGCCGTATTGTGTTTGGCCATAATCCTGTCCACCACTACTGTGCTGTCCATGTCCTGAACCATGATGGGTTTGACCTGATCCATAATTTGTTTGGCCATATCCGGGTTGCCTATTTCGGTCACTGTCGCTTTCACCATATCCTGTTGATCTTGGTTGACCGGTTTCACTCGTCATAGATGATCGGCCTCCTGAGCGACTTCCTGTACTTGTTTCTCCAGTTGCAATATGTGGATGCAATGCACGTCCCCTATCTTCTTTTTCGTCATCATCGTCTTCCTCGTCACTGTCGCCGCCACTTCGCCCAAAAGTTGTCTTCACCTTATCCTTAAATCTCGAAAACCAAGACTTCTTCTTGGGCGTTTCAGTGGTAGTTTCAATCCTTGCTGGACGTTGGACATCTTTGCATGATACCGAAGCGTCTTTCCACTCTGGTATAATGTTCCAAAGACGCAGCTGTTGTAGAGTACTCTTGCCGCTCCATAATTCTTGTTCATATGGTGTTGGAGAATGTTTCCAATTGATTGACAGTTCAACCTATTCCAGGTTTGTTTCAAAAGAAATTCTATATTAGTAAAAGTCAATCTTTTCCATTTTTCATGTGGCTGGTTTCTAAGAAGTGACATGATTTCTGCAGCCACTGTAATAGATTCTATTCTACAGCGTCTCAAGACTCCAAAGTACTGCTTCTGATAAACCTAGCTACTAGAAGATCACAAGTAAATAGGCGAAATTTTGAACATGGTAAAAGTTTTAAGTCAAATCGTAGTACAAGTACAATTAGTTAAGCCTACATAGTACAGGTTCTAAATAAACAGTTTTTAAATAATTTACCTGCCTAATTGTCCATGAAGGCAACAAAAAATAACTAGTGATGTTCATCATACACAAAGTGGTTAATAGTGAAATATAATAAATTAACACATCTTTGTATCTACACATAGCCTGTTCTATCATTCTAACTTCTTTGGTATACATTCTAGAGGTTCTTCCATTTGTGCATTAATTGCTCTTAGATATTAAAATACAAGCATAATAAAATCACAAATGTTTAATGACTCACCTGTTCGGTATCTGCATAATGAGGATCCCTTGCCACTTCAACAGTTTTTAAATTGAAACGCCTTGGTGCCCATCCAAAAGTTAGCATGTGTAAAAGTCCTTCTTTTTTCAAGTCTCTCCATAACTTCCTTTCTTCCTGGATTGGCAAATCAGACGTGCTCTTAATTATAAATGCATTTCCTAACGGCAATCCTGACACACCATCCACAATGATATCCTTCTACACATACATGTAAATATATTTTAGAATCTTAGTCATTCAGATGTCATTTTTAAGAGAACACTAAATGATTGTCTAACATTAAATAATCTAGCGTGGGTATTGAACAAATTGTATGTTGCATTACCTCTGATTGAGTGTCGGTACTATTAACAATCCTTTCTTGTAGTTTGGTATCATGATTTAGATCAAGGATTTCAAGACTTGGTATGATGCTTGCTGACAATATTGGCCGTTGCTTATCTTTATTGGATGTGGTTGGTTTTCCTATTGATGCTGTAAATGAATTTTGCGTGAAATCCACATTGACGAATCCATTGACTGACGATGATGCAAATACTTTTCCAGTGGCTTTGGCGACCACTATTTTATTTTCCAGGGCGAAGTCAGTGTAAACACCAACCCAAGAATTCAAGGAAAATCTGAAAGATAAATACATGTGAATTACCTTTAATTTTAAGTTTACCTAACATAACCTCAGTTTTTATTTACAAATTTTATCACCTAATTTTTAAATAGTTTTAAATGTATATGTGCAAGTTTATTGCTAATTCGCAGTGTTACATTTATTATATTTTATAATTATCTATCAGTTGCATAGTCAGTTTTATAACATTAAAACTGCTTATAATATGCTTGCCATAAACATGGCTGATTTTCTCATCGATATAATTTTCATAAATGAGTATTTAATGCACTTACGTATAATCAATCTCAGGCTTTAAGACAATATGACTCAAAGCATGATTTATTCCTCCTTTTGATACTTCTAAACTTATTTTTCCTCGCAAATTAATATTTGTTGGCATTTTAAATTCGATTCTTAATGGAATACCAATTATGGAAGTAAATTTGAGCTCTGTGTCTTCCAGAAGGAGGTATTTATTATAATTAATGGGTATGCCATCACGAAGGACGCTGTATAGGTCCTTGTTTGGTGGAATGATTCCTACAAAAACATTTGAAAGTTTATTCAATTCCAGTCATGCTTGTCATAGATTCGTAAAATATTATTTATGTAAATGATATTTTTTAATATTAAGTGTCTATACCTGAGTTTCTGATGTCCTTTAAGGTATCTTGATCTAGAAAGAACAGACGATGTCTATTGTGCAGGTAGCTAACCCCTATTCTGGAGTAAAATGGTTCTCCTCTTCTTGGAGTTACTATAAACTGTAACAAAGGAAAATGAATATTCGATTTTATGTCAGAAAATTTGTAAAATTTGCTAGAAGATTTCAATTTATTTACCTCATCTTTTCCACGAGGGCCAGTACTAGCAGTAGATGGAGAGTCATATTTGAATATATCGCTGAATTTTTTCTCTGTGTAATCCGCTTGTGGACCAATTAAGTGATCCAGAACATTTTGCATACCATCGTTTATAGAGAATATCTAAATAATGAAATGCAATCGTCATTTAGTGCGTGTATATTGAACGTGATTCTAAATTGCATTTAAGATTCTCCATGTAAAGTTCAATAATTCAATAAAATTTCAACAAAATTCAATAAAATGCACTGTAAGTATTTACTTCCAATGCTGAGTAGTAATATCCTGCTAATTCCTTGCCGATATGCATATAAGCCGATTTTGGGAAAAATGAGTTTGAGGAATGTAAAACTGCGTATGTAAAAGAACTTCCCATGCTCCATTTTTCTAAAGAATATAACTGATTTATTAATTTCTGAAATTGGTTTTGACTACTGGCTGTAGTCAATGCTAGTATTAATATAATACTATTGCACTTGCCTGCATAGTTTGCGAAAGAATTTATTCTGGAGTCCAGCAGTCCAGCTTTTGAAGGTTTCGCCAATAAAAATGCATGTTGACTTCTTACTGCCCTGTAAGACATAAAATTGTGTAGTTTAGCATATTGAAATTTTAGTTTACATTTAGCTTTGCAGCGTTATAGTTGAAATCGCAATACAATACATTGTTATTTAATTTAAATTATTGCAGTTTTGGGGGGTGTCTTTAAAAATACTTTTATTAGGGTATATTCTGGCTTCTAAATTTACATTCCAGCCATAGCAACACTTATACTCTTATTTGGTTGTAACTGTTGTTTTCATTTTCTCACAAGAAATAATGATAAAAGACTTGATTCTTACATTGGGACCCAACATGGTAATGTTATTTTCCTTATTGCATCCAAATAGGTATAGATGTAAGTGGCCACATTGCTGTTTGTTTCGTGCCATGTTGATAAAGCCAATTGGTTCATTATTTCTTGAGACGTCGTTGAATATGCCAGCACCTCAAATGCGAAAATTCGCTCTTCGGTACCTAAACTTGTGTTATAAAAGAGCGGCAGAAGATATTTTGCTACCTGAAATTTATAGAAAAAACGAATATTGAATTTGTTTTCATTTGTGAGAACAAAGTATTTCTTCGCTAATTCAATCAAATTGAATAATAAATTTCCATCTTATAAAGATGGAAATTTATTATTCAATTTATTATTAAATTATTCGATTTTGGTTGGGAAATTCATCATGGTTTAAAAATCAGAGTTATGTCAATATTTCTAAATTAAAAATAGATATTTTTAATATATTATAAATATTATTTTTTTTAGTTACATCATGTTGTCTTCCTGGTCCACTTTCAAGTAATGTCACGAGCATTTCTGAGCGTAATCCAGATGGTAATGTAAAGATTTTTCCTTGAAAATAAGGAATCAAGAAATCCAATGTATCATTTAGTCCCATACGGTAGATTGTATACATAATGGCGCTCTTTTCCCACATTTCGTTGGTTTTTTCGAATTGATTCATTAATTCCTGTTAAAAATTGCATTGAAAGTAGAAACAAAATATGTTAGATCTTTGATGTCGAAAACCTGAGCACAGAGCACATCTAAGGATACTCTACATACTTGTAAATATCTTGTAGTCAGTGCTCTAGGACATCCTCCTACTTTAACTTGATAGGGTTTATTTGATTTAGGACGAAGCTTAGGAACACATGCTTGATTGACCAGTTCTCCAAAGGTCAATAGAGTAGTCACGTATATTTGGCGATTTTCTCTTGTCAGCCTTCCTTTGCATAAAGCCTGCAGAAATCAAACGTGTTTTAGATTAGCATATCAAACTAACATCTTTTTCTCTCATGAAGTCATTGGCTGTAGTTGTTTGTAACATGTTTGCATTTCATCCAATTTCTTCAAGACAAAGACCCCTTGCAGGTACAATATTTTTTGAAAATGCATCATGACAGTTATTATTTTTGTTAATAGAAGCTTACATAGATCAATTTGTCTTAATTTAAAGTACATTAAATTTCTGTTCAACATCTGCAATAAGTGCCTTCAAATAAGTGATTTGTTGCCTTAGTTTCAGTGGAATGTCAGAGAAATATCATACCTTGCCTATAACGTGCCTATGACATTCCAGCCTATTATAAGATTTGTATGGATATAATTATATTGAAAATTTTATTTTCAGATAAACAATGGATTTTCTTTGGAATGCAAAGGCATCTTGGGAATGGAAACGACATAAAGTGAAGATTGGGTAATGTGCATATTAGTATTTTTATATATTAATTATTGATCACAAGGCATTGTCTATTGATTATCAAGGCATACTGTATACTTTGCATTATAAAATAATATAAAATAATATGCATCACTCAGCCAGCATTTAGCTTACATACCCATAATTCTTCTAAAATTGCTGGTTTTGGCTCTAGAATATATGCGGGCAATGCAGAAATTACTTGAGCTGCTTGTTCTCCCCTGATTATGCCTTGTTCAAGAAGGTATTTGATAAAAATGATCGAGGCATCAGTGCCAGTCATCACGATGACATCAATAAAGAGATTCCTGAAGTTAAATAAAAAGTTATTTAACTCTATGCAATTTAAAATTTTACCAAAACACAGCTTGATGCAATTACTTTTTATCCTCTTGATTTTTAATGCTGACGAAAATCTCTTGAATTTCTTCATACGTCAAGGAACGAGTATTGGATACAATAGTAGGGATAATAAGTAGATCTTCTCCATGTGAATCAGTCTTGTTGTTGATCACAACATCGAGTAATTTTGGAACCTGAAACGAAAATAAAATGAATTAGAATACTTACAAGAGATGCTTATGATGACAACGCTTGATGGTTCTAGCTTACTCTTATTTTCGGTTCATCTTTTTTTTTGTAGGGCTCGTTGACCGTTTTCTGTTTAAGTGGAGAAATTTTTGTCCCGCTAACTTTAGTGTACCTCTTGTACCTCGCCTGTACGTTTATTTCCTCTGGTACAATGGTCATGCTTGGTTCTTGAATGGGTAGCTCCAGATTTGGTGCTCTTCCAGAAGCTCGTCTTATTTCAATTAGTTTTAACTTTTGGCTAAAAAGACAAGTAGTCACGTTTTAAAATCCATGAATTTGTTATGATACACTTATTTTGTTTATTGTACTCACAACTGAGTTATTCTTAATTTATCGCCTTCTGGTGGGAATGGTGTAACGTCAGCCTGACCATGGTTTTCAGCTTCTTGTAGGACATATTGTCCGTTTTCTTCATAAACGTTGTAATGAGCCACGCTGCCATGATTAATAAATGACTGAAATGATATCAGTTTTTTGTATGAGTTTTTTGGTAAAAATGTTATTTTTTTTACCAATCTTTTTTGTTTGCATTTATATACTAGGATTGTTCATGAGCTCATGTTTTGTTGGTTTATTTCTAGTAAAATTAAAAAATTAAATGAATTTCGTTGTTTTTGTTAATCCTGGACATTCGTCAAAGTTATTTGATTTTGAAAAAATTTAAAACTTGTAACTTCAAGATGTGGTTACTTTGTGAGGAAATGTTTACTTGTTGGTAAGCATTTGCATTTTTTCTACTTACTGCGTGAGAAGATTCACAACTTGAACATTTTTGTGCTTCTTGTATGGATGTTCTCCATATCGGTTCTTCCTCACAACTTTTTCCATCTCTTATTTTGGTTACATTTAATACATGTACACTTGGATTTCCTGGCCATGGCTGCTGTTGGTAAATGTATTTTGTGGTGCAGAGTCCATCGATACCAGACTATAATTCAGTAAAGATATTTATTGTAACATCCAATGACGATTAATTTTGTGTAACACATTTCCAACATCACCCTTTGTCCTTACCTCGTCCACATCAATAGGTTCAAAATTTGCTGTTTGCGATTGAGATGCAAAATAACCTTGTCTTTTGGACAACTGTTGGTCTAATCTGACATTTAAGAAAACGGCAAGGGCTTTCTTGATATTAACTGATACAGGGACGTCCTTACTGCTTACTTCAACTCCCTTAAACTAAAATGACCATTTTTCAAAAATTAACTTAACAATATACAAATTCAAAACTAGATGATGTATATATGAAAATTGTATAACAACCTTGTCACTGTTGGTTTGATATGCTATTTTAAATGGCCGTCTGAGATCTACTTGATCTGTCAACGTTTTGTATTGCAAAGGAATTTCGTTGATAGTTTCTTCATGACCCTCTACGATTCCAGTGAACGTTCTAACATCACTCAGCTGTAATTAATTAATAAAAAAAATTAAAGTTTATACTTGTATGGTTATGAACCATTTAATATCCATTTACAAACCTGAACAATTAGATCATTTCCTGTAGGTTGTATCAGTACAGTAGCTATAATGCCTACGGCGGTTTTGTCTTTTCCAACATTAGGTAGACCAGTTCGGACTTGACCAATGTATTCGTATCTGTATTCATTCTGGGTATAAAATCCTAAAGGGTAAATAATACTCAGTTTTGTTTTTTTGTTATAAAGTTTACCAAAGTTATAGTTTGGTAAAGGGGATTACAACTTACCAATTTTAGCTGAGCTTTCAAGTGCTGTGGATATAAGAAAACATTTTGTGATTAATCAAGATTTAAGCAAAATTCTGGACATGTTGTACAAATTCTAAACAAATGATATTGGAAAAAATTATCACAACAACAAAAATGTTGTATACTGAATAATTTTTAGTGTTCATGGATTTTAACATGTTATGCAAATCTTGAAATTATGATTTTTCGAATTGAAAGATTGTGATAATTGCAATCAATTTTAGCATTAAAACTAATGCATTGACTTTTTGAACAAAAAATCAATATTTTTGAAGTGTAATAATGAATTTCAACGTACCTAATAGCAATAGAAGCCAGCTGGACCATATGAACATCTTGAATTTCGTTGACCCCATTATTTCTGTCTCCAAAACGGAGTAGAGTGATGCCAATTCTTCTGGTTGTATTGCTTTAGTGTAACTTAAATAATTGATCTATAGTTGCATCCTCCAATCACTGCACAGTGATTAAGTAGTTTGAACCCTATGGCGTTGATTAACTTCTTGGAAGAACCTTGGAATTGACCCTTACGAAATGTTTACTACTCATTATATTTTGATGTCTGCGAATTATCTTCAGATAATTAAATGATTCTAACCAAAAGTAGACTTTCTATAATATGCAAACAAACGAAATTCCAAGTCTGTTCAAACATGTATATATAGTATAAAGATGCATTAATATTTCGTATTTTATGTAATATAATTCAATTTACATAATTGTTCAATTTACATTTATGCACAGTTTAAGGTGATGATAATTTTTTAGAATATGTGAAAGTATGATCGAGAGTTGTCTTATGTTTAACTTTTTAACATAATATCTGGTAAAATTGTTAATATCAATGCAAATGCTTCTATATAAATATCAGTATTGTTGCATTAATTTTACGGTCTAGCTGAAAGTTTTCGCTATATACAATATCGAGTTTCTGTTTGCAAAAAATAATTCAAAGAAATCATTAAAGAGTAATTAGAGTGTACTGACTTCGATAACGATGTGCAATGTCCATTTTTCGTAATTGTAATCTTATTTCGTCTATGCAATAGTGCCCACCATCAAGAAATTCTTGGAAAAAGTTTTACATAATTCAATACCGATTCAGCCATCACCAGTCTGGATATTACAAATTGATATTTGTTCGATGTTTAGGAACATTGGTAATAACGTTGATAAGCAATCCCCAAAATGTGCTTAATACCATAAATAAGTGTTTTGTAACTGTTATGTAATCAAGCAACGATCTATCGTGATTCTGTCAAATATTATCCCCAGCATGACACGACTTGATATTCTATTGACACTGAAACACTGTAACAACTTATTGTGGAACATTTACTAGGGTAATATACAGACAGTAATATGGACGTTTTACTAAAATGTGAGTTAATTTGGGCATCTTTCAGATTTTATTGGTTTATGATTTCTTTTGATTGCTACCCAAAAAACGATGATGAGGTGAAACTGGCATATACTGCTTTTGTCTGTGCTGCCATCTTCTTTTGATCAGCCTAAAATTGGTATATATCAAATATGTATAGTGTACCATATCACTAATATAACTTTTATGTGTCCTTGGACTTCATGGGCCAACAACAGGAATGGCTTTTAAATGATGGCTGTGAGTGGTCAGTTACATGTACTGTATAATGTGCTATTTCATGCTATCGTGTTTAGTTTTTTGCTCGTAGTGCCACCTATTAGCACATCTCTGAACTATATCATCTTGGATTTATAGAAACTATAAAGGCAATTACCAATTACTCAAGCGACATAAAGCCCATAAAATGAAGGAACATTTTCCTATATTTTAAAAATTTCTGAAGGCAGAATTTTGATGCATGAAGTGAATATTTTATGCAATTATGTTCAAAAATGACGTATAGAATCCAATTTTGAGGTGTTTTTATGTTTTTTATATCAGAAATATACGTACGATCGTTGAGATTTGACCAAAAGGCTTTTTTTCCTGTTGGTATATGATGTACTAATGTTTAAATTTTAAGCTTGACTATGAGATACGATACATGTACATGTATACATGTACATGTACATAGGATATATGCATCCATTTTGGTTTCTATTTTTGTAAGGACTGTAATTCAATGCACAACGTATCTCAGTGTTAAAAGTCGCTGGATAAGATTATTTACACTAGCTCAATTGGTTAATCTAGTTTTCGCTTACAAAACTTGCAACCAACTGCAGTTTGACCATTTAGAATTTCACAACATCTATTATTTTTCACCAAATTAATTTATAGCAGTGCAGTTTTTATAACATGTCTAGATAAACAGGTTATGCATTATGACATTTGTCTAACATTGAAGGAGAAATATTCAATAGGCACAAAATTAAAACTATTAAATAAGTGTCAAGTTCTCTCATTATAGAATTGGGTAGTGACATTAAACCTTGCCAGAATGCCCCAAGAAACGAAAATAAGTTTAAAATGTATAGGAAAAAAGGTCCTTGTTCCTAGTTAGTATACCGTTTAGAAATTGGGCTGTTGAAATAAAATATTTTTGAGGTTACTTAAATGTATGTTGCTCAGATGTAGTGTAGATCTTTTTTTTTTTAAATTCTTCTAACTTTTGTTTTTAACAAAAACAACGTTTTGGACGTGCTCAATTAAGTCGAATATGTCAAGATTTTTTTCACAAATTACGTGAAACAGATTTCTATTTGATGTTGCGCAGAATTTTTTGCTAAGCACTCAATATTTATTACATAATGTGCATTTATTGTGTGGGTTAGCGAAATATTGCACTTATTTATCTGGAAATAGTAAGTGCATGCGATCAAATAGTGCAAATTTTTCTGTCGATTGCACTGGTCTGATTCGTATTTTGCCATGCAGTAATTTTAAAGTTTTGAAAGTAACCTAGTAACTTGTCTATCTAGGACGATGTTTCCCGCCGATTTTGTTGCCGTCTTGAGCTGCCAGCTGGTGGCCGAACTATTAATTAAATCATTACTGGTACGAGAATTGACTGGAAATCAGAACTAAACGAAGTACTAAAGTGGAATGGCAGATACAAGGGGAAAGGAGAGAATCAGGCTCAGAATCTTGGGTTGGAAGATATTGACCGTATATTGCGTATAAATGTAGAATAATTGCATTTCTATAACAGAAAAATTGCGTTTTTACCTTAAAAATTGCAACCTTAAAAATCGTACTTTGACCTTAGAAAAATCATACTTATATACGACCTTGGTAAAATCCACCAAAGATGGTGTTTTCTAATTAAGGCCGTATATATATGGGGGGGGGAAATCATGGGGATAGGTCCCCTTCCCCGAAATCCAATAAATTTTACGAATTTCATCCATTGTGATTTTACTTTTTTTCCTTTTTAAACGAAGTGAACCCCATAAGTTGTTTTATTGTTAGAAAAATCCAACCTTGTTGGTGCAAATTGGAGTATTTGAAATTATATTTTTTTTACATTTTGTATTAGAAATTTTATTTTTGGAAATTTCTCTATGGTAAAAACTTAATTTTTCTAAAGCGAAAACGAGCACCATAGTGGACCTCTCCCCCCCCCTCCTCTGTACCCCCCTGGAATGTGATGACTTTATGGCCTTGCTC
>JAQGAE010001033.1:0-26548 GCA_034696685.1 Julus scandinavius
TCCTTTTACCCTATCCTCTACTACCCAAATTTGTGCATGTGCGCCCCCATCCCCCACTACTCAAATTTGCGGTTTCCCACCCCCATCCTCCACTATCCAAATACTCTTGAGTTCTTCTGAAAAGTTCTGAGCAATGGTTTTAACAAAACTTTCTAATAAAACCTTGTCCACATTCATTCAAAGTTTGCCTTTAACTAAGAGTTTCGCCTCAAAAATTTTACACAAACCCACTCACAATAACAAACTTTTTCAGAAATTTTTTTATCAAGTTTGCAAACTTCTTCGCTGAAGTTTTCTGTTAACTCACACAGAGTAAAAGCGTAACACAAACAAGATTTGTCTATAATTATACGTTATCAATATATTTCAGGTTTTTAACAATTTTAAACTTTTATTTTCATTTCGGGAGAATCGAGGAGCTACAATTCATGTTTCACGATGACCCGAGTAAGTCTTATACAATATTTTGAAGACGTTTTATTTGTCTACGTTGCGAAACATCGTTCGATTCCCTAAATATGACATCGCGTTGTGCAAACTCAAATTTCACGAAAAGGAAAAACCGCTTTCCAACGTCGAGGAAATGTTTTAACGTCTTGATCAAATATGTAAGAGACATAAAACGGCAGATCAAACACGCTTCTCATTGGCTCCACCGCGGTTCACCTTCGAACAGGTGACGAACAACCGATGAATACATTAAGTCCAGGGCGAACAAGATTTAAAATGCCGTAATTGTGTTTAACGGAGTCCTGTTATTACGATTAATCGACCGTTAAATTTTCAGCCGTTTATAAATACGCCGTTAACAAAACCGAACGAAAATGCCGAGTGCTCCGGCCAAACACGATTATTGGTGGCCAATTTATTAATCGAGCGATAAATTTTCAACCGTTCCATTTCAACGATAATGAGGTATTTCGTACGTATAATTAACGGAATTGATTTTAATCTACATAGCGGAAATTTTTGTCGGCATCAAACTTCGGGCTGTCTTAACGAGATACATTTCACTTTTTCTTGAAGAAGTTCATCATCGTCGCTTGTTTGTTTTTCGGAGTAACTTTCTTAGTTTCCTCTTTGGTAGTTTTTTCCGGCTTTGCCTTCGGGATTGGATCTTCGTTCTCGTCTCCGCTGCCTTCCGACCCGCTTCCATCTTTCCAGTTGTTTTGAGTGACTGTGACGAGAAATCCGTTGTTAAAACACGATTCGCCGAATCGCGAGTTTAGTCGTATAAATAACACTTACCTAAAAACCCTTCCTCGTCCATTCCAGACTCTTTTACGAGTTTCCGTTTGTGGACGCTGTTTCGGCCAGAGATTTTCGTGGGAGTCTTGACGACTTCTTCGACCTCTTCCTCCGCATCTACCTCGGGAGAATTGTACGGAGATGGAATGGGGCTTTCGGGTTCTGGAAAACGAATTACAATCGTGATTTCATAAAGGAGTTTAAGACGTACGAAAAATTCCAGCAAAAGCGTAACTTACGGCTGTCTTCGTCGCTGCTCGAATCCGACATCTGAATAATTCTTCTTCTTTTCTTCGTCGTCGTTTCTGAAATAAGTTTTGTTTTTCTAAATATTGTTCATACGCTAAACGTATTTCAAAGTTTTGTCGAATACCTGTTTTTGCCTTCCGTTTTTCCCTCGTTTCTTTCCTAAAAAAAAAACAAGGAATAAACAAAATGTCGTTTTTTTCATTTTCAGCAAACGGGATATCGGATTTGAGAGCGATGCTTACGGTTCTTCCTTAATCTTCACAACTTTACTGCCGTTTCTTTGAATTTGTTGAGATTTCTTCGGTACTTTTGTGGATTCTGTAGTAAATATAATCTTCCTCAGGTTAATAATGTACTGATGTTCAAAATTTATTTTTCGCAATACGACAGTTTACCTTTTTGCTTCACAGCCTCCTCGACTTTTTCGTCTTCCTCGTCTTCTTTATCGTCCACTTTAACCGGTTTATCAACCTGTCGATTCGTTACAACGTTAAACGAGGAAACGTAAGTTTGTTTTAATATCTTAAAGATCGTAATTGTTACCGATTTTTTCTTCTTTCCCATGTTCTCGAACATTCCATCCAGAATCGATGCCTGATTTCGACCTTTAGAATGTTTCGTCGATGTTTCCACTTTTTCGTCTTCTTTATCGTCCACTTTAACCGGTTTATCAGCCTGTTAATTCGTCACAACGTTAAACGAGGAAACGTAAGTTTGTTTTAATCTTAAAGATCGCAAGTCGTTACCATGCTCGTTTTCTTTTTCTTTCCCATGTTCTCGAACATTCCAACCAGATTCGAGGCCTGATTTCGACTTTTGGGATGTTTCGTCGGTTTCTTGCAACTCGTCGTGGATTCGAGATTCGACTTTTTGGAGCCAACCGCAGTTGCCTTGGATTGGGGATTCGACTTCTTGCAGCTCGTCGTGGATTCGGAATTTGGCTCTTTTAACCGTTCGGGTTTCTTAACGAATGGAAATAAACCGATGAAGATTATCGCAGGAAATCGCTAGCGGGCAACTCGTTATTTTCACGGTTTTAATAATTTAGTAATCGGTTCAAATGCCGTAGAATAATCTCTTCCGCAACGTAGGAATGAGACAATTAATTTAAAAACTGAATCAAAGATTTTACCAAAAGAAGTTCGTTTTCGCGCAAAATAAACACGAAGACGTGGAAGAGGTAACTAATATTAAAAGCAATTTTAGGCTTTCTTTCTCTCTACTTTGTTTAATTACCTTCTCGTCACTAGATACGGTTGGCCTAGATTCTGATATTTTGACAATTTCTGTTCCATTTTCCGGTCTTAAGGCCACGTCCGGACACGTAATGGCGCAACCGGTTCTAGGCAAAAAGATTAAGAGATCGACGATACGGTTAAACGACTTTAATAACTCTTACAAAAATCAGATGAAACAACGAAGCAAAACACGGTAAACGGCACGTGGGTATCCTACTTTATTTCCTTTATCACGTCACTCGTTGGACTGTAGTCGACCGCGTACAATACGTTGTGGTCCTGCTTAAAAAAAAGTATTTTAAAATGAATTTCCTCGGATAAAATCCGAACACGGGCGATTCCGAACGGACCTTTATTTCGGCTTTATGGACGCCGTAAACGTGAAGACTCGTGATCGTTTCAAACCTCGCTTTGGTATCTTCGAGCAGAGACGAAGGCACGATTTGGATTTCATGAATCTGAAATTTAAGATTGCGGTTATCGGATTTTTAATAGACGATATGTTCTTCGAACGTAGTTATCTTACCGGAACGTTTTGATCGTTCGATAATTTTTCTCCAGCTACAAAATAGGTGACGTTCAAGTTGACGCCGGCCGCTTTTTGTTTCTCCACAAACTCGAAGAGCATTCTAGATGAAAAGAACGTTAACCGTAAATCACAATTTCACAAAAGTAATTGTTGGTGCGGCGAACCGACGCCTTAAAGAGTCATTCGACGCGTATTTTGAGAATTTTGCGGAAACTGTCTACGCAACTCTGGTTCGCCCTATGTTGGAATATTGCGCTCCTGTTTGGAACCCTCGCAGGATGGTTCATATTCAGGATATAGAGATGGTCCAGCGTAGGGCAGCCAGATGTGTTGAGGGCAGTTATCAACATTCTGCGAGTGTGTCAGAAATGCTCCACTCCCTGAATTGGGACACGTTGAAGTCCAGACGCGAAAAGTTATTTATGGGGTTATTCAAACGTTTAAATCTTTCTCTTAATTCAAATATATTAAGGCCTAACGAGCACTCTAGGAGTGGACATAATCACTCAAATCCTTTGACCGAGCTTCGTGCCCCAAGAAGGATGCTTACTAATGGTCTTTTTTTCATGCGATTAGACGATGGAATAGCCTACCTGGCGATTCTCCTGATTTAGTAAAAATTCAATCTAAGAATGGCGTCTAAGTTGTTACTGACTTAGGGGAGCATTCTCCTGAAATTGGGTACGACCCCCAGCTACGTACCATATGACATTTATTTGCTGACTGTAGTGTACTGAATTGAACGCCTAAAACATGGGACACCACGGACATGATTTTGAAAGCTTACCTTTTCGCAGCATTTGCAGATACTTTTAACGTTCTGACGAGCCATTTGTAAGTGACCTAAACCAAAAATTTAAAGTTGTGAATTGAGAGACTGACAGATTTCTTACAATGTTAACTTACCACGTTACCAAGTTGAAGAACCTCTTCTTCTAAATTCTCTAGATATAACTTATCCTCAAGACTCCCGTTTGCCATGATCGAAAATCACAAATAATAATTCACACAAATGTTATATTATAATTAAAGATCTGTTGTCAACAGCAACAAAACATTTAGCGCCATTTTTTGGCTTTCACGCGCCTAAATTAAACTACGGAGCCTTGCCTAGGCACCTAGCTTAATTCATCCAAATAAAGCGCAGAATGGCACATATTTACTCATTCGCTAAGTTTGGAAGCGCGTGAGTAGGAGGCCGTTAACTGCTCTTTGATGAGCTTTCCGGGACTCCGTATTCCGTAATATATAATACCTAGGAAATGGTCCTGTTGCTTTCATAGTGGTTCGTATTTTTGCTTTGTATTTATCGTAATAACGATTTTTAAGTCGTTTTTTGGTTTTTATTGTTTAAGCTCGATGTAAGTCGTCATTTTTAATGTTTTTGAGACGATGTCACCTCGCCTAACGCCGAAAAGTGGTCATAAAGCTTAGAATTTAGCAGACGCTCCATTTGGCTATTTTGGTCAATTTCTCTGAAAATACGCAGTTATTTCCAGTGAAAAACTAGCCTGAATTAATAATGTTCCCGTTATATGACGTGATGATTTCTAATGCATTTCAAAACAGGGTCATTTAGTGTGAAATGCTTTCTTACAGAGACTGGAAATCCTGAAATATCGCTATACAGGGTGTCTCGAAGTTTTCGAAAAATCTCAATCGTTGTTTTATTCACGTAACATGCATCAGTTTATTTTAAAAAAAACTAATAAACCAATATTTAAACTTCTTCACATGTTTGTACAATTTTAAAATACGCGTATCCCAGTTTATTTATTTATTAAAGTGATCTGGATTTTTTTTTTGACATTGCGATTATCTACGTATTCTCATTTTGTATTTGTCTCGTTTACAGAAATTATCACTAAAAAGGATCATAAGAGAATAAAGGAAATGGCCGAGGATCTCGGTGGTGACGATGGCGTGCAAGCGACCAACGACGATGCGGTGTCGGGCAAACGTTGCGCCGTTCAGCTCGGTTACTGGCGCGACCCGTACCTTCAGTTTTTCTGCCGCCACGCAGAAAGGAAAGCCCCGGAAATGAATCGTGGTTACTACACGCGGACGCAAGCCATTAAAGCGCTAATTGGCAAAGTCGTTAAGGTAACCCGGCTAGCAAACCAGCTTTCGCAATGGTGACTGAGATTTGTGAAACTCAAGATTAACTCCGTCCCTGTTTCGGACTAAATGAGAGCATGTTTTTTTGTCTCGCTTGAACTCTAGATGACGAATCACGCTTGTCAGATCGTTAATCTGGGTGCAGGTTTCGATACGCTGTATTGGAGGCTTCGGGACGAAGGTTTAAAAGTGGCCAACTTCGCAGAGGTGGACTTTCCGGTCGTGACTGCCAACAAATGCTACTTAATCAAAAGAGCGAAAACGCTTTTGCAATCGTTGGCTAATGGAGGCATGTGTCCGATTCGAATTGTTGGGACAAATTTCCCTATCTTCGCAAATTGAATCTTGCATTATCGAAATTTGTAGATGGAGACATTCGGATGAGCACTTCGGAGTTACATGCCTCGAATTACCATCTGGTCGGAGCCGACCTCAGAAACCTCAAAGATTTGTCCCAAAAACTGAAAGAATCCGAAATCGACACCGACGTGCCCACGATTTTTCTCGCCGAGTGCGTTCTAGTCTATATCGACGTGAGCCATTCGCAGGCTTTGCTGAAGTGGATCGCGGACAGCTTTCCATCAGCGATTTTCATAAATTACGAGCAGGTACGCAGCAGCCAATATTAATTTAGCACGAGGAGAGAGACCCATCTTTGCATACCGCGTCGATTAAACCGAAATCTGTGTCTTTCTAGGTGAACATGGTCGATAGGTTCGGCAACGTCATGATAGAAAACCTCAAAGCGCGAGGCTGTAATCTGGCAGGAGTCGCAGCTTGCGTCGATCTGCAAACCCAAGAAAGCAGGTGACTTATTTTCGTACAATGTTTAGTCCTCAGATTATGCCTAAATTCCCACGTTACTTAAATTGGACTAGAGCTATATCTTGGCGCATTTACGGCTTAGGTTCTTGAACACTGGCTGGAAAACTGCCAAAGCTCTTGACATGCTGCAGGTCTACCATACTTTGCCCGCCGAAGATTTACGAAGGTTCGTTTAACAGGTTTACTCCACGTGTGCCACTATGGTCGTGAGAGTGGATAAAATAAGCGCCATCGATAAATTAGCCGCATTTCAGTAACGTGTTCTCCACTTTTTAGGATAGAGAAGTTGGAATTCCTAGACGAACGGGAACTTCTGGAGCAGCTGTTCACTCACTACTGCATCTGCGTGGCGAGCAAAGATCTCCTAAATGTCGGCCTAGACCAAGTTGATTTTTGAATGCAGAAATCTGCAATGTCGTGTCCGTTTGTCGGATCTCACTTTTGTTTCTTGTAAGTAAACTATATTTTGTACATAGCTTGAAGAGTAGCTTTTTTCGTGGCAAATTACTTTGCGAGAAACTAGTTACCCGCAATGACAAAGTTTTCCGACTAAACTCGAGAATTAGTCGATTGGCGATAAGTCGAGCAAAATGTCCAATTTAAGTTTGAGTTTAGTCGGAACATTTGGCAGAAAAATCAACCGAGTACGAAAGAGAACTTTATATGAAAAAAGTGAAGTTCATTTTATTGTACTTAACAAGAGACACGACCACATCGAGCCACCACAAGTTCATTAAATTCGTCTTTATAAATTCAGCAGGCTAAGAGCCGAAGATGGATGTTTTTGAACCGTTAGATTTTTCGTTATTTTTTCGTCTGCGAGATTTAAAAAGCCGTTTGATAATCGGCCGGCAAACTTAAGAAATAATCGTCAAGCGCTTACAAAATAAATGAGCGTACAGATCAAGTTTCACGAAACAACAACAGAAAGTCTCTTAAGATCCCGCAACTTCCGAAGAACTATCGAAGTCCTCCAACTTTACGTCTGCGAGGGTTTCAACGTCCACGTCCGTTTCGGGTGCGTTTAACATGTTTAAGGTGACATCTGCCAAAAATAAAGGAAAACTATTAGACGAGAAGGAAGTCGAATGACTAGAAATGTCGGTTCAGCGTGCAAACACACCGGACGCTTTTGAAACCTGCGTAATGACGTTTGTGGGCATCGTGTGAGTGTCGTGGGAGACAGATTTGATAGCTGAACGTTTGACGGGCAAGCCAGCATCTTCGAACGCCTTCCTCTTCAAAGTGGTTTTGATCTGGGAACTGCGAGGAAGGAGGAGAGAAGAAAAAACCGTTTTTTTAAAACACGAAGCATCCGCTCACCAAAGTCTCTCGTGCCCCCGCGGAGAAACACGTCGCTGGCGAATGCCGGCATCGGCGATCTGGTTTTTTTTTATCTCGATATCGAAGACTTACATGGTGCGGTTTTTAATGTGGTCGCTAATTTTGTTCATATCGTCTCCGAAACGTTTGACGGAAGATTTCATCATGTCGATCTCGTCTTCGGTCCATTTACCGCTTTATTTACGGATAGAATTAAATAAAAAAGAAAAACATCCAACAAAGTAAATTAAAAAACAAAGTAAAACGCAATGGAAGATTATCTTGGAAGAGAGAGAAGATTTTTCGGATATCGGGCTGTTTGGAAATTACGAGCTAGTTGAAACGTAAGAGTTCATAAAGATAATAATTTAAATTCGTTTCTTTTTACGTTGCTGCATCGCATAATGTACATTCGTTCAAATCTTTAATTTCAATTTCAGAGATATCGAGAGAATCCTTCGCAAAGTGAGCAATACCTGGAAGGAGACGGTTCTGTGACCGGATGAAGCTGCATCGTTAATTCGCCCAACTTTGAAAAAGCTGCTCCGGCAGCCGTGAAGATTTCTCCCACCTGCAAGATGAATATGAACAATTATACAACTTTCTCGTACAGGTTTTGACGGTGACGTAAACCGACAGGACTACGATTTTTAAGGAAAACCTCGAGATAAATTCAAGCTTCTTTCCAAAACAATAGCCATTTTCTGCACTTCAAGTGTAAGCTAAAGCTTGAGATGACACCCTACCAAAGTTGTCGAGACTCACATTTGGCTGTCTTGAGCTTGGTCTCAAGCACATGCGATTTGAGCAACTGTGGTACGGGGGATATACTTACATCGGACTTAAGTCTTAGTACTTGTCCAGATTACAGGTATGTTTAATTATTTCAAATTGTGGTATTTTACATTTTTTTGGCAATACATTTAGCATGACAACTCCAGCAGGAATTTAAATACAGAATTGCTTAATTTTTTATTTTTCTAAGCCATTTGAAGAGTCTTAAAAAGTTTGCATCAACTAGTTTTTATTGTTTTTTTTAAAGGTTACATCATTGATGTGATATAACAGATAAACATGTCATAGAAATGCCCTACTAAGCCTTTGAGGGTTGACACATGTTGTGGTGTACAAGAATGAGGTCTTGTCGGTGAGTTTAACACGCTTCGCATGAAGCTGAAATCCGCACTTAAATACTTGCCTTGCTTGCAGAATTCATCATGAACTGAATGTCGAAACGAACGAATCAACGCCACATCTAAACAGCAGGAAAACTATTTTTAAATACAATTTACAAAAGCGCGAATTTGACAAAGATCATTCGGAAGCCCAGTGGTAGCATTTTGCTCGTTCTTGCTAGACTAAGGTGCAAATCGAACAAATGACCGTTAATACCTCACTCACGCCGCCAGCCGAAAGTGAAGAAGCTGTTTTTATTAACAAGCACGCTCGTAGAACCAAGACGCGGCCGGCTTATGTCATGTCGGCTTTCGGCTTCGTGACTGTTTTTACCGCTCAAGGGCAAAAAATAAATCTTTGACGTCACACCACTATACGTAAGAAGGTAAGCCGTTTTAATTATCCGCCTTGTGTCGGCTTACTCGCGCGTGACGTCACATCGCATGCAACGCCGCTAGCCGAAAGTGAATAGCCCTTCTTTATTGAAATGTAAACTCATTTAACCAAAACGTTGCCGGCTTATGTCATGTCAGCTTACTGCGTGACTTATTTCACCGTTAAAATGCAAAGCGCAATGTTTTGACGTCATGTAAGGCATAACGCCGCCACGCGTAAGAAGATAAGCCGCGTCCTTTAAAAAGCGACGTTGAATATCCGGCTCATGTCAAGTCAGCTTTCGGCTTACTACGTGACATTTTTCTACTAAGGTGCAAAGCAAAATGTTTGACGTCACGTAAGGAATGACGCCGTCATACGAAAGAAGATAAGCCTCACCCTGTGTAAAGCAACGGTTAAAATCCGGCTCGTGTCGTGCCGGCTTACATGCGCGTGACGTCAGCCCCACGTTCCATCAGCTGTTCGAAAGGCACAGTCGTCGAGGGAGAAGAAGGGAGAAGGAGCGACAGGGCGGCTGCTGCTGACTTTTGTTTGATTATTTGTGGTTGCGAGGCGTCCTGGGTGTCATTTCTCCTTCGTTGTGTGGCGATTGTCGTGGGATCAACGTGCGAAAAGGAAGCATCTTGGAAGAGGCCGTGGAAAATCTAGCGTCCGTGTGTTTGGGGTGTTCTCTCTTGTGTTCAAAATCAAAGATGGCGGCTGGTTGTTGTGGTGCAAAGAAGCAGAAGTTGAATAATTCTGTGGCTGCCTCTTTGTGCTGCAATGGTGCTACAGTCCATCCAAACGGACAGTACAGAAATCACGCCGGAATGGTGGTCTGTGTAGAAATGTGCTTCTTTTGTTTCGATGTACTGTATTGCCATTTAAACAGCTTCGAAACCCCAAAGGCACCGAACTTTCCCAACGAACCGTAGTAAGTACAAAAAAATGAAAAATTCACACAGCTGGGTTTACGTTTGGGAGACATTTTTAATTGCGATATACCTGGGTGGGGGAGGGCATACTAGTGCTTTATCCAGTTTGCAAATCGTAACGATAATCGATAATTCCCCCACCACGTTGCTCTCAATGTGTGTTTTGTCCTCATTTTGAATGAAGTGCTATGAAATTGAGGTCAGGTTGGGAAAACTATGTGCTATTTGCAATTCTCTCGTAACTGATGATGAGTAGTTTTAATTTCCCTTTGTTTCGAGGTATTGCCACATGGCCTATGGGCGGTACACGACCTTGCGTGAGAAATTTGGGAGAAAAGTCCTTGGCCAATCCCAGTGACAAACTCTTTGGCAATGTTAAGTTTTGCCTTTTTTATTTTGGCTTCGGAGGTCGATGGGAGGAATGCATAAAAAAAAACTTAAGGTGGGAATCGAGAGAAAGAGTTTGGTTTTAGCTTACGCACAGCATTTTTTTTTACACGAGGGGTTATATTTGTAGTGGTGTTGTGATGCTAGGTTAGCTTGGGTTGCTGAGAGAACCAGAAGCACACGTGGAAAGTTTGTGGCTGAAATGTTGGTTCCTTCCATCTAAATGAAGAAATTATTAAGCCCTTGGCCTTCTCGCATGATGTCACGATCTAGATGATTGTCCAATTTTAATAAACAATGCTCAAGTTGTTTTCTGTTAACGATTAGTATACTCAAGGTGCATTATCGACCCTCCCGCAAGCTCAGTTTACAATTTTGAGCAAGTAACGATACTCAGACTAGACTAAATTATAATGTTACGAGCAAATCTGTTAAGTGGAGTGGAAATTCAGTAGAGAACAGATAAGTCAACACGCAGCGATAAAGATTCCTTTTTTCCGTATGTTCCCTGAATATATTTTGGGTAATTGATCAAGGAAGTCTTCCCGCATGACAAGTCCCTTTGATCCCCTAAAATACTTCAGCTGTGTTATTTATCCTTTTTATGCTGTTGTGGAACTATTAAATGTCCTAAGTATAATCTCGTTGATTTTAGGCATGCTTGGTGTACAAAATGTAACAGTGTTTTGCTTTTTTCTCTTTTGCAGCCCTTTATTTGTAACTTGGAAGATAGGCAAGGACAAACGTTTACGGGGTTGTATAGGCACCTTTAATGCTATGAACCTCCACCACGGGCTCAGGGAATATGCCGTGACTAGGTAAGGGGTCGTCTCGAGGCGAATAGAAAATCATTTTAAGGTTCATCTCCTCCGTGTGGGGAAACACGAAAGAGGAAAGTATGTGCGGAAGAGGCAGCTAGCTTAAGTTGAAATGGTTAGGAAGATGAGTACTACGTGTCTCTCTCGTACTTCTTAATATTTTTGTTTCGTAGGATAATCATATTAGCATTAGTCGCAGTCGTAATTTAGTTATCTGATAATTCGCCATGTCGAAACAAGACTGGTTTGTCGACCCTATTTGCACTTGTCAGCTGCAAAAATCCCATTTATCATCATGATTCACGTTTTGTTTATTTATTATCCTGCCAGAAATCGGGGATAAATAAAAGCCGAGGTTTCGTAAGGGTTTTATGAGGATTTTATTTTAGCCTGTCGAGAAAATTTAATTGCCTTAATATATTATAATTAAGTGAAGGATGGACATTAAATTAATTAAGTTTTTTTTTGTGCTAAATGAACTGATAATCTCACATTAACATTTCTGGGGTTGAAAGGCTTTAGTTTTAGATAAGTTTGGCACGTGTTTTCAACAATCCCCGTGTTTCGACTATAAATAGATAACGATTGTCTCGGACAATGTCGGTAACAATTCTTCTTAGTTGCCACCTTTTTTAGATCTAGTCTGAATATGCGAGGAGAATCCAAGACACTGGATTTTTGTCTTTTAAAATTTTGCCCTAAATACCCGGATGTCCCGAGCAACCGGAATCGATCGTGACGCTCGGAAAAAGGGCCATGTTATGCGAAAGTCTGAGCGTACTCTTAAAAAGGTCCTAAAGTAGTTTGCGGAACGAGGCGAGGCCATCCCTTTTGGAGGCTGCCCTAAGCCTCTTCGTCATCAATTAGGTGAGTGTGGGGCAAATTGTGTCAAAGGTGCTCATACAGCCTCTTGAAGGTTGGTCCCGGCCCATAATAGAAGTAGCCACCAACCGTCGACTGTCACTGCAGCCACCGGCACGACCACATGTGGTAAACCACCGAGGGAAGTAACGTCTCTTCTCGTAATTACCACGATCGTTTTACGATTGCATGCCCGCAAGTTTTTTTTTTTTTTTCAAAAGTGTTGGACGTTGATCGTAATTTCAGCAGCGATCCAACATTTTTCCGACAAAGTTCTGTATTTATTTATTATTTTTTTTTTTTTAGGGGAGGGTCTCCCGTGCCGAAATTTAAAATTGGGAAGACAAAAATGTTACGATCTTAAAAACTCAAGTTTTTCTGCAAAACCAGGGTTTTGTCGATTAAAGTTGACTAAATGCGGACGTACAGAAATTTCCGAGCGTTTAAGTTTCGTTTAGGTTGCTACCCGCTCGAAACTCGAAAAAAAAGGGATATTCGAAAACGCCCTCCTTTATTTAAAATATTTCCTTTTTGTTTGCCAGATGTAAAGTTAAGCTGAAATGCAACGCACTAATCGTCGCGACAGCCTCGTCGTAGATTTTATAACTGCAATTAGTGCGTTGCTTTTGACAGTTATCAAAGGTGTGACGAGGGATGACTGAAAAGTATTTTAATTTGTGTGCGTGTGCCTCGATGTTGAAGTTTGTTCAGTTTTAATGACACCGAATGTTTATTGCAGCGCATTTAAGGATAGCCGCTTCAGTCCGGTTGCTAGGGAAGAATTCTCTAAGCTTCACGTTTCCGTTTCGATCCTACGCCATTTTGAAGATGGGAACGATTATCTGGATTGGGAGGTAACTGCGGTTTCATCAACCCATTGTTTTTTTTCTGTAACGCTGTCGAGACCGTATGTCCGCAACTTTAAAACCGATGTTTTAATGTTGCGGATATATTAACTAGATTACTGCCTTCGGGGGCGTTGTTACCGAATAAATTTTACTAGGGTTCCCACGTCTGCGGTACATCCCGAAATTTTAACTTTTCAAGGCTTCGCTTTTTCTACAAGTCCCGCTTTTCTAGAAATAACCGAGCGAGTTGGCGGACAGTTTTTTAAAAAAAAACAAGCGTTTTCCCCCAGCGAGAAAAATTTGCTTTTGAAAAACGTACGCGATTAAGAACCCGACGCGGAATCTTTAACGCTGCGACGTTCATGTCCTCAGTGCCAATTTCTTTTGCAGGGCTTTGGGAAATATTGTAAGTAAAGCGACCCAGAATTTACGCAATTGTATGTGGCCAGTGCGTGTTGCTGGAGATTGATGAAAAATGCGTGTGGGAACCCTGTGACACGTTCAGAGGTTCAGTCTTGTTTTACAGCGATGGGGGAACTGTTCTCTCTCTCTCTCTCTCGTTTTTACTTTGTTCCACCGACGACCGGTCGCTAACGGATGTTTCGTTTTTGTTTTTTTCCTCCTTTCCCCGCAGATCGGCGTGCACGGCATCCGCATTGAGTTCGTGAACGAAAAAGGGTCGAAACGGACGGCCACGTATCTGCCGGAAGTGGCTCCCGAACAAGGTAGTAGCCCCTCTCTAGACGTAATTGACGGGCTTGGCTTCGGACGAAGCGGCCCTCGACGGTGGTTTCTCGAAGGAAACACCTCTAGTCCCAAATCGTGTGTCCCGCCTTTTGAGATGCTGGCAATGCAAACAAATCCACGAACGTGTTTTCGTTTTTTGGAAATGATTTCAGTCGTATAAAGTTTTTACCTCTCGTGTAATCGATTGCGATCTCGTGAGTTAATTTTTCAGACGAGAACTTGTGTTATCGAAAGACTAAATCGTAACCAGACACGAAAGCGTGTTCGTAACTGTATTATCGCCCTTTGTCGAGTTAACGTGTTCTAATAACGCTGGTCTCGAAAACGATTTCAGGTTGGGACCGAGTACAAACCATCGATTCCCTCCTGCGCAAGGGCGGCTTCAAGGGAACCATATCCAACGACGTGCGTCGTAACATAAAACTGACTCGTTACCAGAGCGAGAAGATGACGGTGAGCTACCAAGAGTACATGAACCACTGGCGCAACCGTCGTTGCTAGCATTGGCCTAAACTGGCAGTGTCCAGCAACCTTCCGGAACCAGCGGCCATCCAGCAGTCCTCCTCTTCTTCTTCTTCGACCAGTGGATTTGTCGGACGCCCGGAACGAGGGCTGCCTTTCTACGGGCAGCGGTTCATGACGTCCGCCATTCCTCCTCCGCCTCCTGCTAATCCTCCGCAGGGACATCTGGCAGCCTGGCCCGCGGCAGACTTCTTAAACCGACCAATCTGGAGCGTTAACCACCAGCTTCCTCCACCTCCGGACAGCGGCGAAATGAACGGCGGCTGTTGCTTCGTGGTGCACGGACAACCGCAGCAACGGCCCTCCGTCGCCGCAGTTCATCCATCCCAGATGTTGCTGGGCAACGTCCTCCTGTCGCCATCCTTTTCGTATCACAACCACATCCCCTCGGCGCCGCGTCCAGTGGCCATCCACTACGCCCCGACTTGGCCGTCCCCTCGGACCCTCGTGCCGCAAGATCTCACGTGGACCGCGGCACCTCAGCCTCCGCAGCCGCAGTTTCCCTACGTACCTCCGCTGCGCAACAGCAACCACATCGGAACGAGTTTCTTCGGACCCACGTTTCGATGATGGCGACTCGGAAGCTCCGCAGTCACTATTTTTTTTTTTTTTTTGAGCTGGACCAAACGTCTAGCGAAAACTTGTCAAGTACACTCATCGAGTGCCTCTTTCAAGAGAAAAACAAAACCACCGCGCCGCGCGTCAACACGGGAAGCCCCTCCTCCTCGCCTCTATGCAAATATTCCACAAACTCCTCACCGATAGAAAGGAGGGGAATGCAAAGTGCAAGGAAAGGACCGTGGCCCCATCACACCCATCCTTCCTTCTTCCCTATCCCAGTACTCTGCTGGCGGGAAAAAGTGAAAATGATCCTCGCGAGAGGATCACCGCCAGCGCATAATCACCGGGAAGGAAAACCGCGAGTAAGAGAAACTGTAACGCGATTTAAGAGGAATAAGCTATCGCATAGAGCAACTTTCTTTCGTTGTTTTTTGTTTTGTTTTTCTCCTAAAGGCCCATATCCCATCTTTTGCCCCAAAACCCCCAACTTTTTTTTTTTCTTTTTCATCTAGATGAGAAAATTTACGCTAACTTTAGATAATTCTTTCGCCGATATTTTTGTTCTTTGCAGCTCCTCGAAGCTTGCATACGGAAGAGGCGCAGCGACTTACGGGAGAGATTGAGAGAGAGCCCGGGATGCTCGCAAAAAAAAAAAATCCTGTTTCATGCCCCAATTTGAGATGATTACAAAGTTTGTGCGTGAGCTCGGTAACCCACTGCTTCATCACCCTTTCGTAAAATGCTAAAAAAGCCCCATCGACGTGTTCGGGGAAACCCTCGGCAACGGAATTTGAAAGGGCTCGATGCATTGTTTAATCGACCCGTATCGTTCAAGTCCTCCCCGTTTTATTCAATAACCGTCGCATACGGCATGTTTGACAATTAGTAAAACACGAGGTATGTAAGCGAGGCGTTATCTAAAAAAAAATATCCCAATATCTCCTAGCGTGTCGTGGCTTTTGTAAGATGCCGTTGATAGCGATTTATATCAAAAATTTCTTACTTAGAAGCGGCACCGTCTCCATAAAATTGCTAAGCCCCTTCCTTACCTTCACTAATTCTGAAAGAATCGAGATGACGAAGTACGACATCCTCGAAATCCATTAAGTTTTCCCTAGAGATCCGGAGACGTCTTAAGAGGCGATCGCCGAAGTCGATACCGGCTGCGTGAATGCTTCACGAATGCATTTTTAGTTATCACATGGAATGAACCGTCCGGGTGTGAATTCATATTTTTGCAAAATCTTCACCTTCGCAGGGAAGAAGTTTCTCGCTCCAGGCAGAACAGCGGCTCGAGGATTGTCCGTGTCGCTATCTCGAGCCGCACAATAATAGAGCACCGCGATCGAAGGCTTGGCGAGACTTTAGTTTCAGCTCAAACCGTTGCGGTTTCATTATCGGATTATCCGTGGTTTTAGAAAAATATCGGTTCCCTCGTAAACAATACTTCCGTGGCCGAGGCAAAAATATGCGTTCGTAAAGTATCCACGCATCGCAGATATCGACTTTGCGACTGCCGTACCCCAAAATACCCGGTGGCGAATTTAACGGGGATCGCCAAAGTTTCCCAAATTCAGAAAGCGTCCGAACCGAGCCGGGGATTCCGGACGACTTAGAAATTAGAAATCCCAGTCGAAATGTTATGCACGATTTAAAAAAAAAGAAGTTTATGATGTTGTGAGCTTTAGCGAGTTTTATATAAAAAAAACCAATTTGATTTAGCAATTTGCACAAACTCGGAGATTGTGCTTTTTGCCGCAGTCAAAGCAGGCTTGTCGAGCGTGTGTGCGTATGTCTTTGTATGTGTCTAATCGACTGAAAAATTGTAATCGGTATCTAAATCTAGCGGGTGGCGAAATGCTGACCTTTTTTCGGTCAACTTTTGGTTCACTGAAAAATTTGATCGAAAAATGTTTTCGTTCGCCGACCATTTTGTTGCTTTTCGAAGGATCTCGAGGCCGAAAGTCGTAGCATCCCCTTTTTTGTTTGAACCCTAGAACGTAGGTGCTTTAGCAGAGTTTCCTCTCTTGATTATCGTTATCATAGGTTGCGATGCAATTGGTCGTGGATCGGGAGTAGTTCGTTTTTAAGTGTCTTTGATTGTTGGGGCCAAGCAGGAAATACCAACTGGTGCCTGCAATTTTAATTAAGGCAATTATTGTTAAACAAAAAAAGGCCAACTTCGAATATTAATATTATAGCGAAATCCATTTATCGTCCCCCTCCCTCCTCTTCTACCCATTATTATCGAGACCGTAGCTTTTCTTCACTGGCACAAAAGTCTTCGTGCACACTTAAGTTCATTCAGGTTTTTTTTTCTTCTCTTTTTTTGTACTCTTATTTAGCGAGCATATGTGCTATTTTTTAACGCGTCCGGTTCACCCGTTTAAAATTAGGAAAACACGGCTGCTAATCCAGAATCTGTTAGGGTTTTGACGCGTACGGCCAGATGCCGGCCTCGTCCGAAGTCACCAATTTTATTAATGCAAAATTTCGAAAGAATCCGCAGAGTCGTTCTGGTTTTTCTCGCAATAAAATGGTGGTTTTACTGCTGCGAAACCAGTACGAGGGAAGTTTTGCTGAAAGGAAGCAAACGGTAACTCGTAGCGGTTAAAAAAACAATGAAATTGGATACGGAAGACGAGACGAGCGTTTCAAACTGATGTAACATGTACTAGATTCCTTTGGTTTGCCTTCACGGGAAGAATTCAAACAATAGCGAAAACCCCCTCCTCACATCTCTGAATGTGCCCACAAATATACACATTGTGATTTTTTTAAAAATTGATATATGTATAAGTTTAATATTCTGATTAAATATGGGAGAAAAATCTTTCTTTGTTTTTTAGAGTGCCTTAAATATAGCCGCATCTACGGGGGACCCTTCGATGTTACCGCCTGCAGTGTTACGAAGTTTGTTAATTTTTAACGATGGTGTATTTCTGCAACTAACGCTAAACACCAAAGATAGTTGATGAGCTTTCATAACCTACCTGGAAATTTTGCCTTCGAGGGGGTCTTCAACGCGCAATGATCTACACGGGACCTCGGTTTAAACTCATCCGAAAGAGTCTCCACTTGGGAAAATTTCCGGGGAACGAACCCCACATCTTAGGATTGAGAGGCAAGCACGTAACCCACTGCCATCGGCTCGGGGCCCTTTCCCCAAAATACGGAGGCCTCGGACACCTCCGAGTCCTTAGCAGTTAATAATCAAACTCAGAGATGCTGATTTGTATAAATTCCCGGGGAGCAAACCCTGCATCTTAGGATCGAGAGGCAAGCACGTAACCCACTCGATCGGCTCAAGGCCCTTTCCCGAAATACGGAGTCCTCGGACACCTCCTTTGAGTCTTTTGAAGTTAATAATCACAGACTCCGAGATGCGAGAGGCAAGCACGTAAACCACTCGGCCGCCAGCATCGGCTCGAAGCCCTTCCCCGAAATACGGAGGACTCTTGACACCTTTGAGTCTTTTGAAGTTAATAATCAGACTCCGAGATGCCGATTCGTAAAAATTCCCGGGGAGCAAAACCCGCATCTTAGAATCGAGAGGCAAGCACGTAACCCACTCGACCACCGTCGTCGGCACGATGTTTTTGACAAAACTTGGATTTAGCAGTTTTGGGAATGACCGCTTATTCGTAATTATTGTAGCATTTATTTTTTATTATGGACTTTTTTGAAGTATGTACAAAAAAAAAAGAAATCTATCTAGTTGTCTCGTCCACCTAAAAATCACAAATCTAATTAGTCAATTATTTTCACAAAAAAATGTTGCCGCTTTCCATTTTAGCCTCGATTCTTTCCAAAGCTGCAATTTCCTGATACGTTATGAAGGCGGTGAGGAGTGCCTGCATGACGGCAATGATTTGGATCCGTCGGAGATTGGGCTTGGTCATCTTCCACCACAGGCTGGCCACTTGCTTTACGTCTAAAACGTTGGGAACGTCGTAAGTGTAATAAACCTTGGCGAAGTACATGGCGGTATACGGAGCGAGGAACATGGGGTACAAGAGGCCCGTGCTGAGTTGACCGGCCACGGCCCGGACCTCGAGGCAGGAGGTGCAGGCGGTGTCCTTGATCAGGATGTCGGTGGATACCATTAAGCCGTGTGCCAACATGGACATCGTCGAAGGAAATATTATTAAGGGCATGAAGCTCAACTTAAATCCTGCCCGCCCCAGGTAAAGAAACTTCCGACTTAAGATGTTGATGTACATCGCGGACACGGCGGAAGAGCTGCCCAAAATGGCGATGCCGTAAGTGAAAGGCCAACTGTAATGGAAAACCGTGGCTTATTAGTCAATTCAAGTGAAGATTGTTAGGCATGTGCCCTAAAATTAGGACCTAAAAGATTATCGCCGGGGGATGAGTGGCTTGGTTTTGAAGCTTTTTTCTCTCTTCATTTTGAACCGAATTTCAAACCAGTTCGACTTGCATTTGATATTTAAAAGTTTTGGGAACAATATCGCTACATTACATATTTGAGGGCAATCCGTAAGTACAACATTTAGGGTCATAGGCCCCAAAAATGTACAAGAGGTCCTTGCATTATTACAAAATCTATGGAGGAAAGACTAGTTTATTTTCAAAGTTTAAATTAGTTTTAAATACGTACACGTCCAATCTCGGTTTCCACTTGGTAATCAGAGTCCACTGCATTTTGATAGCCTGTTCCTTAGTGATACTCACGAGTTTATTCGTCCGAATTTCCATTTTTTGAGTATTTAACTTACTAAAACTTGATTTTTTACCGAAGTGTGAACTTCAAAAATGGCGCAGGCCGTTAATTGAAGCGCCGTAGGCACCTAAAGCGCCGTAGAGAAGGAGGGCGCTGTCGTCGCTTTGAAACGCCAGTTTGTGTTGAACATGTCTTTCGGTGACCGCTTTTTGGACGACCACGATCGACAAATGATGAAAATGACAGGTAAATCCGCCCGCTTTTCGGCTTTGCGATGAAACGCGGCACATTTTCCTATCTTTTCGAGCCATTTTAGGCCTTTCAGAGCTTCTCGTTTTCTTCCGAAAAAAGGCCAAAATCGTCACTGTCGAACATCAACGTTTTTTGACGTTGCTTTTATACGCTGCTAGGCCTACGTACAAATCGAAATCGAACGCCGAACCCGCCTTCTAGAACATTTTTCTTCTTTTACATTTCCTTAATTTTCTTTTCGTTTTTTTTACTATTTTTTTGTATTTTCGTTTTGAGTTTTTCACCCGTTATCGTCTCGTAAACACCTTTTTTAATTTTTGTTTTGATTTCGAGTAGAAATGATGCAGTTTTTGCGGCTGGAGGCCGCCGCCCGTGGTTGACATCGTCGTTGCCAGGAGGCGTTGCCGTTCCCGTTTCCTCGCATGCTAAACGCACCTTCCTCCGGGTTTTGCTGACGTTCCCACACTTTTTAACGTAATATATCGTTTTTTTTATTTCGTTTATTTAGTTTTTAAGTTTTCATTTCGTATGTTTTCACCGTCTGAACGATCGTAGACCGAGACAAGACGGTCCTTGACACCCTGTGACGCTAATCGTGTTTAGGCGGCAGAACACGGATCAAAATGACGCGATTTCCGTTTACTTTGGTTTTTGGTTTTTAAATAATTTGTTTTTAGGTTTTTAAACGTCAATTAAACCTTGGTTAAAGGCAACTGAGAGAAGTTGACTGCTACCTCTTTGGTGGCATGCAGGCCATGGTTTAAGCTTGTTTTGCAAGGAGGAGAGTGACTAACCATACCTGTATTGACCTCGATGTACCCACTACTCAAAGTTCCGGTACAGTTATCAAATGTCCTTGTTTGCGAGGGAGTGCCCCGATTTTGACCCTCGAAATATAGTGTCCAGTTTTAGTGTCGCCTAATGTTCTGGTTTTAGCCCTTCACCTAGACGTCCGTGGTTGTCAGGAACTCTCTAGGTTAACCCTCAAAGTCCAGCGTCCTTGTTTACCAGGGATTGCCCCAGTTATTTCCTTCGATGTACTTCGACCCAATTTACCGGGAACTGTCGAGGTTAATTTTTAAAAGTCCAGGGCTGACCAAGTTATTGCATCCCGATAGGATTCTCCTTACTTTTCATTCGTTGCGATGACTATTAAATAAGTACCAAACTGTAGTTCGACTATCTCGATTAACAATCATTTAATGGACGTGCCACACATGCGGTGTTTGGCGAATACCAAATGGCTGCTCACCGATTTCCTAGTAATGCGTGTCTGGTACTCGCCTTTTCCCGCCAGGAGCGGTACTAAAAAGTTACTCTGTACACATATTCATCGAGTAGTTTACCAGTAAAAATTGATATTATATGAATGAAACGCTACCTTAATTAATTCACCGACTAGTTTTCTACGAAAGAATTTATGCGCTGAGATTTATCACATTTTTTGGCCACTTTCTTTATTTACAGCATTTTTTTTTTTACTGTTTTGGCGAAACATTGTGGGCCATAAATTGAAAAAGTGCCATAATTAAAAAAGGCGGTATAAAGATTGACTGTATAAAGAGGTAAAGGTGTATTTGTGATGAGTACAATTTTGATTATGATTAAGATGCAATGATCGTTGTTCCCGTAAATGCTCGACATTCGGCAAAACATGAAATGTGCATTGGAGTACTCGCCATTTAGTAAAGTCTTTTCGGCGTAAAACTCGGAAAAAGCAAATATTCTGTACTCGGTCGAATATCACATGTGTGGCGCCGCCTTTAGAGAGTTTTCTACATCAAAGTTTAGCCAGAGCTTATCTTGGGAACATGCGCTACGTTATTGTTTTCTCCTGAGCCCTTAATCCTGGAGAACAATAACAGATTTTCATTTGCCGATCACGCGATTAACACTTTTCGGCTAACTTAGTGAATCCCGAACGAAAGCAAAACTGTTCCTTAAGTCATCGCAGAGAACTTTTGAACCTGTTAAGTTAATCGGACTTTTTGACTGTATTGCGTACTCCAAAGTCTCATCAACTAAGGTGGTATTTTATTTTTAAATTCCTCACCCTGATCCCCGCCCTGTATCCTGAAAACTATGCCTACAGGAAGGGCTGAATTCATAAAAAAAAATCCCGTTAATAAATAATGGTTGCTGGAAACTAAAATCTGACACGATACGAGAAAGTGTAGTGCTCAAGAGTTATTCAAGGTTGATTTTAATTTTCTACATTGTACTAACGCCAGTTTTATTTTGTACACAAGAATTTTTACTAATATTTCCATGGCGTACCACGCCGTTATAATTTAACTAAAAACGTAAGCCAAGAATTTAAAATCTTGTCGAAATTCAAAGGTCGCTCGTTACACACGCGTTTCGAAGCAATCTCAAAACCGTTTTTAACGCTTCCATTATCTCGTTTGTTTTCAGAAGCTCACCGTGCGCTCGAGCTGCTAGAGGATTACCACTGTAAACTGATTAAACCGCAGGATAAGCACCTGCGGAATGCCATTGAGCGAGTCATTCGCATATTCAAGAGCCGGTTATTCCAAGCGCTTCTAGGTAAGGTCATCATTTTCCTAGATGTAATTTCCGCACAAATCTACGCTTGTCGCTTATTAGCGGCAAGTGAGCGCATCTGTGTTTTACGAAGTGGCCCGCAGTTGTTTTACCTTCGTCTCTTTCGGTTCGAGTTGACGACGAAGTTTGAAAGGTATAAACCACCGGCGTGCCTTTCATGGCGCGGGGGTTCGGCAGGTGTGCCACGGGTGGTTGAGAGAAAAAGAAGGAACATTATCGTGACTAAATATGTTAAAATTGGATCATTTTTTTGCTGGGATATTTTAAAAAATAACTATTGCACGCTGAGAATTGATGTTTAAGCTACAAAAATCGGAGCTGACTTTCTTAAGGTCCAACTACCGTGATAAGGCTACACTGAGATAGCACGAGGTTAAGAAGGCCTCGGAGAGTGGACGAGTGTCGAGTACTTGGAAGTCTTTTTTTTTAAAAGTGCAAGTCTTTTACTTTCTGGTTATCACAAAACCAATTTTGACAATTCAGGAGCAGCCGCTCTGACTGATTACGTGTCCAAAGTTCTCTCTCTTTTGGAGGTTCAGGAAGGCCCTTTTATAGTGGACTTGAGCCATAAGTTGACCAATGGTCACTAAGAGTTCTAAGCGTGAAAAGTCGTGCGTGTCGCATGACCCTAATGATACCGAGGTCAAGTAGCTAATCGGTACTTAACTTTGGTTGGACAAAGCGTCGGCTATTGGAGTTTACAATATCGGTCTTTGACATTGTGGCTTGAAAAGTTGCTCTAAGCGTAGCTTAGACTTAGCTCAAGCATGACATGGCTTGCCACGTGGCCAAGAACCAGTGTTAAGCTAGTCTTAAAGAAGTCCGAGGTGAGTGTTACGATTTGTAGTCGATTAAACGCTCCCAATTCACGCTCGCACAAGGTAAGAACGGAAAGTTCGGTGAATTGAGTCGGAAAAATCAACATATTGTGTGATTTCAGAAAAAATGCTTTACTGTCCTTTGGTCCACAATACACTTTTGACATTGTGTGTAACAATTTTGGAACGCTTGTGAGAAGTTCTCTTTTGGTACCCCTTGAAGCTGCCTTCTTCCAAGCATTTTGAATGTCCGGAATGTCGGAAAATCTGTGTCCTTTCAGTGACGTTTTCAAACGTGGAAACGGGAAGAATTCCGGAGGTGACAGGTCAGAAGAATACGGAGGGTGATAAAGTTCGGTAACCTGTTTTTGGGCCAGGAATTGCTTCACCTTTGCACCAACGCGAGGCCGTTGAAGAAGATTTTCACGAAGAAGAAACCAAGATCCCGGTTCCGGAATCTGTGGCCGGACCCGAAGAATGAATGTCCCCGTACACTTTTTGCTTGCAACATTTCGTGGGCTAGTACGGTTTAGCACCTTATTGTGCCGTGGCAATATGGCTCCTCGATTAGTGTGCCATGGCAATTTAACATCCTTTTTAGTGTGAAAGTGAGATAAATCGTTAATTAATGCTTCCTTTATAAAGCTGCGCTGAGATATATCATTAATTAAGGTTAAATGTTTTAGTGCTTATCCACGGGGGAGTGTGTACGTGCTCAACTAATAGTACGTAAAACGTTGTACACAAAACACATTTATGAAATCCTAACCTGCATTTTTTTGTGTGCTAGATTTCTGTACTTCCGTATTCACGAAACTTTTCCGGGGAATTAACTCTTATCGATAGCGAGGATTTGGTGGATTTTTGTGCTTCCAAACCTAACGTTGTCTTAGAATCGCTAGGTTTTGATTAAAAATTCATGCCTTTGGCAAACCGTTTCCCCGACGGTAGCGTTACGGTAGGATATAAAATCTTTCGAGATTTGTTGGGAAACCATCTCCCGCGGACTCGTTTCGAATGATCCTCGTCACGTTCTCTCGACGAATCAACCTTCGGCTTAATGACGGTGAAAATTGCCCAATTGAATTTGCTCTAGTTTTCTCGCCGTGGATTTCACCTCTGCCTTTCCGTTACGTTTCGTTTTGTTAGTTCGTTCGCCGCTTGTTTGCAAATTTTATGAAACGAGACTCTTTCGCATCCCGCTATCTCGAAAAACGGTATTAAAGTTTCATAACTTTATTCGGGGAAAATGCATCGACTTTTGACTATCGAGGATCGAATTGTTACTAGCTCGTGATGAGGCCTCGGAAAAGTTTTTCCGCTACGTGAAACAAAATGCTGAAAATGTTTGCTCGAACATTTTTATTTTATACTTTTTTTTTATCAGAAACTGGCCCGATTCTTCCGGTCTGATTTCGGTCTCGGTTAAATCCGTATATCGGTTTTTTAATTATAACAAATCGAGACTAATCAGTTTGCGTGATGTGAACTCGATCTGTTTGAATCCTTGGAGCTGTATCCGGTGTGCTGCTTAGAGCCCTTTAATTGTGGACTTTTATGATAACAGGCAGGAAAGAAGGTCTCTGCGTATCCAATTTCTGGCATCCCTGAAATGATATTCTCGGATGGACCAAATTGATCGAGTCAGCGACTTAAAAATCGTCTTCTTCCGTATACTCCTCCTTCTGCGATGGTGGCGCCGGAGGATTGACTTTTTAATCTCGTCTTTCTCGGTAATTGAACGTAGGCCCTCGTCTTCCCGACTTTCCAAACTTCTTCGTCTCTCCTCCTCCTCCTCCGTTCGGAACTCGTCTTCCGAGCCGCGGCAGAGACGGATGATCTTGTTTATTGGAGCTCGATTTCCAAGCTGGAAAAAAATCAATAGGACCACCTCGAAAAGCACGAAAGCACCGCGGAGTCTTCGTCTTCTTTTTCCCCGTGACACGTGTGAAGAAGTCGGGCGGAAGACGAGGAAGCTACCAGCGTACGGCTGGCGGAAGATGAACCGGAGCCCCCCTGGAAGGGAGGAGGAAGGAGAAAACGGCAAAAGCTCGGGCGACTAACGATCGGTTTGGTATTCGAGATTAATGGACCCGATGATGCTCCTCGATGGCGTTGTCCTTCGGCGGGAGTCTCGAAGTCTGTTGTCGAATGTCCGCTGAAGCGTAATTTGTGTCTGGAAGGCAGTGTCCTTCTGTCTTTCATACTCCTCTTCTTTTACCTCCTCCTCGCATATTTTGCGTCTCGATGACCGAAACGGTTTTGCCGACCGCTCGGACAGACGTTGCGGAAAGGAAAAGCGGTTGACAGTTATTGTCGGAATCTCTTCGGTGCGTGGAAAGTTGGTTTGAAGTCGCCTCTGGATCCTCGAGGTTGGACGTCACTTCCAGAACTTTCAGGTTTGGTCCGCGAGTGTTTTTCGTAGTGCGAGCTTCCGTCGTTTTCCTTTTGGCCCCATGGACTGGGAATCCTGCGATACCATGGTTTGGTTCGCGGTCCTATTCCTGCTGCGGCTGCGACGACAGACCGGAAGAAGCGGCCCTACTTCCGCCGTGTCCACCGTGCCTCCTTCGAGTGGTCAGCTCGACAACCGCTGGCTCAGAGGTAAATGACGCCTTTAAAGGTCTTACAAACCGAATTGTTGTAGTAGTTTCTGCTCATTTCCGACTTTTCTCCTTTTTTCGGATCCAAACTGTTTGATCTGTTTGACCCGCATTCCTGAAATGCCTTCGATATTAAATGGCCTTTTGGCCCTGGAGAAGAGTTTAATTGTTTGAATGCTTGAGGCTTCAAACGTTTTCGCCGGCTTTCAGTTTGTTGTTGTTGCTGTCATTTGTCAAATGTACTACAGACAGGGTTCCCACAACCTGGAGAAAGTCTTGGAAGTCCAGAAAAGCCAGGGAGCTTTTCCAATTTGTCCCGGAATATTTCTGATCGAGACTATGCCGTAAACATCTTAAGCCGTGATTGGAAAACATGCTTCCGTTGAATTTTCTAATTTTTTTTGGAAACTGTTATCGCAGATTTTGATACTTTCACGTGGAAATGCTACGGTTGAATCTGGATTTTCAATTAAAAGCCTCAGTTTTCATGGAAAACACGAAGGAAGCGACTATTATCGCGAAACGACGAGTCTTAGATGCAGGTTCGGTATTTGGTGGTATTAAAAACAGTGAAATTACACCACGCATGATTGGAAATGTAAAGGGCGGCAAGATTGGCTTACGACGATGACCAAGAACCCTGTTACTTGTAGTAAGAGTGCCTCGATAGCGGATAAGTATTTTTCATTGGCACAGAGCAGGGAAAAATAATATTGTCGTGTCTTATTCTTGGCAAGTTTTACAACACCAAAAGATGCGAAGATTCGTTTAGAGTATCCATACTCCGCTAGTTTGTTTTGAAACATCTAAAAAGGAATAATTTCTAATCGCGTACGGCCAGCATCGAGTAGCCGAAGAGAGATGGC
>JAQGAE010001034.1:0-26529 GCA_034696685.1 Julus scandinavius
CTTCCCTTTTTTTTTTTTTTTTTTTTTTTTTGTGAAAATTAGGGTGTCCAGAAAAATGTTTGTAACATCTAAAGGCCCGTCCTATAAATTTCCAAGCACCCGCCTCGCTACCAATTCCACGACATTTTTCTGATTAATAGAAATTTACTGACCTCGAAGGGAAATTTCAGCATATAAATAGGTGCAAGTTAGGCATAATTACCGACCTTCCTGAGATTTTAAAAATTCAAGTATATTTGAGACTGGGGACACATTTCTTGTGGTGTTTTTTTCCCCTTTCACTGACCTTTAAAACTTAATTAACCTGAAAATCCAAAAACTGAAAAATACCATCATTAGTGGATGTCTATAATGGCATCCCACCTTCTGTCCACATGGGGTCAACATACCAACAGACCACACCCCCTCCCCCTCTTGAGGACGTCCTAAAGGTTGCGTCATTCAATTCTGCATATTTTGTTTATTTTAAAAAAAATTCTAATTTCATGATTATTCACGGATTATTTAATCCTTCTAAACATTCTCGTAATTTTTCATTAATCCATTTAATATAGTTTTATACTATAGAAATATTAATTTGACAGGGGCGCCGAGAGCCAGGGCCAGGCCCAGGGGAAAGAGAGGAAGGCAAGGCCCTATATGTCATCGCATTTTGGGGGGGATGAAACATATGGTCCTCGTTTTTACCACAGAAAATTTGCGTTTTTGCCTTAGAAAAATTGCGTTTTTACCAAAAAAAATTTGCGTTTTTGCATTAGAAAGATTGCGTTTTTACCGTAGAAAAATTGCATTTTTGCCAAAGAAAATGTGCGTTTTTGCCATAAAAAAATTGCGTTTTTACCAAAGAAAAATTGCGCTTTTATCACAGAAAAATTGCGTTTTTACCACAAAAAAATTGCGTTTTTGCATTAGAAAGATTGCGTTTTTACCGTTGTAAAATAGCATTTTTTCCAAAGAAAATGTGCGTTTTTGCCTTAGAAAAATTGCGTTTTTGCCATAAAAAAAATTACGATTTTACCAAAGAAAATTTGCGTTTTTACCATGGAAAAATTGCGTTTTTACCAAAGAAAATTTGCGTTTTTACCATGGAAAAATTGCGTTTTTACCATAGAAAAATTGCGTTTTTACCAAAGAAAATTTGCGCTTTTACCATAGAAAAATTGCGATTTTACAAAAGAAAATGTGTGTTTTTACCATAAAAAAATAGCGTTTTTACCATAGAAAATTTGCGTTTTTACCATAGAAAAATTGCGTTTTTACCATAGAAAAATTGCGTTTTTACCAAAGAAAATGTGTGTTTTTACCATAGAAAAATGCGTTTTTACCAAAGAAAATGTGTGTTTTTACCATAGAAAAATTGCGTTTTTACCATAAAAAATTTGCGTTTTTACCATAGAAAAATTGCGTTTTTACAAAAGAAAATTTGCGTTTTTACCATTTTCAGTTTTCATGACAATTCCAAAAGGTAATTTTCAACATTTAAAATTTTTTCACACATATTCCGGAGGCCCGGGCCCCTACAAATCCCGGGCCCGGGGTATTTTGCTACCCTCCTCTCGTCAGGCCTGGTAGTGCCCTATCATATTTTACATGAAATTTAATTTCAGACTACATTCTAAGAAAGCATAGATTACACAAATTAACAAAAAAAATTCTCACTAAGGAGTATCATTACTAATTACGTCTAATTAACAACAGAACACCGGAGTTGGACAGATTTTAGGGCATCACTTGGCCGTAATCCGGTCCTATGATTATCCAGCCCAAGGCAGTTGATGATGATGATGATACCCGAGATTTAAAATTTTCCACCTACTACCAAAATTTCCACTGAAATTCTGCAACTCGCAACGATGTAATTATATGTACAGGCAAGTCGTCAGCTGTCTTTATAATAGCAACTCGCTGCCATTGAACTTAGCAGCTTATATTATTATCTCAAGGGGTCATCAAGTGGACTGGACTGCATAGCAAACTTTCCATTTTCGATATACTGCTGCTAGTCAGAAGAAATTTTCAGATGGTACCGATGCTACATTGAAAAGTGTGAGCCATTCAGAAATTCGTTTTTTGTTCAGAAGAAATATTTTGAACATGTATATTGGATTAATAGGGGCCGGTCGAATGGCACAGGCCCTAGTCAAAGGAATTATCAGATCAGGTAAGCCACAATTCAAAATTCCAAAGCATAAATTATTCATCTGACATTTAATCCAAACTTTTTAAGGGTTTGTGGGTGCTGAAAATCTGATGGCTAGTGCACATAGTCAAGACAAGCTACACCTTCAACAAATGACGGTAAGAAGATTTTTATTTTAAAATTTGTAGAGTTAAATGTTGTGTCACGTTAGGGTCCATTCAAAAAAGACGTCCTCAAGAGGGGGTAGGGGGTCTGCTGGCATGTGGGCAGAATGAGAGGGGAAGGGGGTAAGCAATTCTGGACGTCCATTAATGATGGAATTTTTCAGTTTTTGAATTTTCTGTTTGAGTTTTTAAGAGCCAGTGAAACGGAAAATAGACACCAGGAGAAATGTGTGCCCAGTCCCAAATGTAGTTTAATTATTTAAAACCTCGGGGAAGTTGAGAATTATGCTTAAATTAGTGTTAAACACCAATTTTATGCTGGAATTTTCCTTGGAGGTCAGGAAATTTCCGTTAATAAGAAAAATCTGTGGAAATGTCGTGGTGCTTGAAAATTTATAGGACGGGCCTTTTTATGTTTTAACAAATTTTCTGAACACCCTATTATTCAACAAAAAAATTAAGGGTGTCCATGAGGGGGAAGGGGTGGGGGGCTAAAATGGACACCATGTGGACAGGGGGTAGGGGGATGGGTCAATTTTGTAAAAGAATTTTGGGGACGTTTTCTTTTTAATGGCCCCTTACTGTAATGTAACTGTCATATTAAACATGCATTGCTATAGACTTATATTTACTAATTTTTTTCTTCTAATCTGAGGCAATCCAACCTTAAATCTGCTACTGGTCAATTTCATTTTCATTTATTATTTTGAATATCATGTTTTAACTTTAGATAAATTAAACAGTCTGACACAACACTGAAATTTATGTCGAATTTTTAAAATTCATCCTTGTATACACTTTACAAGAATTTCAAAGTAGGAAAGTTTTTGTCAAATGTATTTATTTGTTGAAAAATGGGAGGAAGAACTTTCAATTTGTACGTAAAGTTCATTCCAAGCAGTTTCAGAGATTCTACATATACTATGAGTTTCAAGTTTTAAAATATTATCTGAAAACTAGAATTTACGAGTATGAGGAACAACTTCACTTAAGAAGAAATTCTAGGAATACTAACTACAAAATATTTACGCTTTTTTAAAAATTGTTTTTGTTATTGTGATCGAAGGAGAATAAAGAGGGTAAAAACAGGTTTCGTTTGTTGATGAGATAGCATGTTAAAAGCTTATAAACAATACCGATAACGCTCGATGAATATTAAAGGGTAGAAAATTGGTGTCATGGTGGAAGGAAAAATGGCCACTATTCAGCAAAAATTCCTGCGTGATTATAATGCTTGAGATTGAACTTGCAATTTTGCACTATCCTACCGCAAAACAAGTTTTGAATTAACTAAGATTGATTAAACTTTTGTCTGATACTTCGACTTTTTATGATACAATGATCTGCAGTAATCTAGCACTGAGGTCTTTAAACTTTAAACCCTACGCTTCACAAGTTATTTCTTTGGAACTCTAGTACAAAAAATGCTCACCACAGGCCTATTTTTTAAAATTTCCAGGCAAAACATTCTATAAGGGGTGATCCATTAATTATGTCACACTTTTTTGCCTCTTTTTAAACACCCCCCACCCCTTTGTCACAAATTTCTCTACACCCCATCCATAATGATGTCACAACCCGTCGATCCCCCCCCCCCCAATTATTTTTTAATAATTCTTTAAGTCACTACAGGACCCAAATCTTTTTTTCCCGACTGCTATTCAAAATTCAATTGTTAAAAAAATTTAAAAAAATTACCTCATATTTTTTACCGTTTGAAATAAATTTTGATTGTGTGATGTCACGTTACCGAACCACCCCCCACCCCTTGGTCACAATTGTCACAAAAGACAAACAACCCACCCACCCCCTAGGTGTGACATAATTTTTGAATGGCCCCTTAGACATCATTGTTAGATTGAATCTTATGTCTAATCCTATAGCGGTTGTTAAGCCAGGTCTCAAATCACGCAAATGAAAAACATGCAAACACTCAAATACAAACCTGAAACAACGAATACATCAACATGTTGTTGAATGCTGAGGTGTCTCCACCAAAAGTTGACAGAAAAGCTGAACAATGTGTCCAGTTTATGGCGCTTACACCAGGCGCCTTACCAAGCATTCATGTCCGCATTTCATCACAAATCTGAGCATGCGCAGTAAAGTGGCTACATTTTTTCCTTTGATTCCGACAGCTTCCCAAGCAATCGGCGAAATGTTGCGGAAACCATTTTTCTGGCAACAAAACCATGTCATAAGTTTGCTCAAACATCACGGTAGGCAAACTTTTATTCATTATTCGTTTCAGCAAACCATGTTGCCTCAACATTATTGCCCCATGTTGCCTTCAGAGGAGACCCAGCTTTAGGCGTCAGTATATGGGAAACAATATGTGAATTACAAGAAAGATTAAAACGTTTGAATAACCCCATAAATAACTTTTTTTTCTGGACCTCAACTTTTCTCAATTTAGAAAGTAGAGCATTTCTGTCACACACGCGGAATGCTAGTAACTGCCCTTACCAAATCTGGCTCCCCTACGCAAGACCATTTCCATATCCTGATAAGCTAGCTGATAAATTATCATGGATTAATACTGCCGGTATCGATTAATTTAATGGCGTACTTTTAATTCAGAAAGGACGGTGCAGTAGAACCTGTCTAAATACTTCCTGTGTAAATGAACAACTTGTCTAAAAGCATGTTTTTCACTGGTCCCAAGCGAATGCACTTAGACAGGTTCTATAGTACATGAAAAACGGCATAAGCGTCTCGAATGGGTCATGGAGAACTATATGAATTCCTGGAATTTATCGGCAAACGCCGGTACTAAAACAACACGCCCGCGTGCAGTTTTCGAAATTGGCGCCTTTTGGAGACATTGCGTAACTAGTCGTCGCCGAATCAGCCTCCCCCCTCGCGCTAGCAGGGGCGCCCACGACGGGTTTCCCGAAAAAAGCAACGGTTAACTCGTTGCTCTCGACGCCGAGAAAGTCAGGGTCAAGAAGAGGAGCCTGCGAGGGGATGAAGGCGCAAAAAACTGGGCTCGGCGAAATAGAAATCGCGCGCGACCTTGACGCGCGTCTCGCGGTTGAGCAATGCAAAGCATCACCCAATGCTCCGGCCGAATAGTCGCGACCGACCGCTGGTAAACATCGCCACCTTGAGACTCCGTCCATTTTGGAAAGCCCGATGAAATTCGGCGTGCATTTTCTGTGGGTAAGCGCTGACGAGGGCCGTGGGGACAAGGGAAGGGAGCACGGGAGATGTTGTGGACCGTTCTCATTGTCGCCGCCGTTTTTCTTTGTCGTTGCAGAACGTTCCCAAGAGCAGATCGGAGAAGAATGAGGAGGCCGCGGCTAGGCTGCACCACCACGGGGGCTTGGCGGCCACCGCCGCTGATGCGCGTGGCTCCGGCCACCTGGCGGCGGCGGCGCACGGCGGCGACGAGCTACTCCCCGCCGCCGAGATAAGCAAGCTGGCCGAGGACCTGCAAGGAAACTTCAGCAGCGACTCAAGTGGCACACTTCTGGAGGAGCTCAGCAACGATGGCAACTTGAACATGAGCGACAGTTTGCAAGTAATGCTCGTTGGATGCACGGGGTTTTGTCCAGTCTTGAGATTAACGAATGGGGATTGGGGGTATCACTGTTTGCCTGCTCTTGAATAATGGGACTATAACTACCTTTAGGAGGTTTGGCAACTACCATTACCTAAAAAACTTAGACTTTCTTGTTCTGGTTCTTCATGTCTGAGGAAATTGTCGAGTTTTTAGAATCACGGAATGTAGCAAGGACGGCACTCGCAATGCGCTAGCTACTACATCTTTCTGAGCCAAACTAATAATAACTGCCACGGGTATTTGCCCCGCTTTCACCAGGGAACTGGGGCGAAAATTTGAGCGCGAAAAAAGCTGATTTCGTATTACAGAACAAATTGAAAATTCATGACAACCTTGTTCATGAGGCATTCAACTCAGTTTAAAGGTGCGTTTCCACGTTAGATTAATCCTCGCGTGTTGCACGTCATGCATCTGGTATTCCAAAAAAAAATTCTCAAACTTAAGGTGGGTTCCACGTGAGAGATACTCGCGAGATGCTCATTTATAGCAGCTCGCAAAATAAGAACCATGTTAGAATTTTGAGAGCAGCTGTCGAGATGCTTATGTTTAGGGTTTTTTAATGTTTTGAGCTAAGTTTAGGAAGTTTTGTGGAATACGAGATGCATGACGATTAAGTCGCGAGAGTTAATCTCACGTGGAAACGCACTTTTAGCTTTAAACATTAAAACGCCCTAAACATGAGCATCTCGACAGCTGCTCTCAAAATTCGAACATGGTAGTATTTTGCGACCTGCTATCAGTGACAGCTCTCGAACAGTAGCACGCGTATTTTTACAAGTGCTACATTGAGAACTGCTATAGAGAGCATCTTGAAAGTTTCTCTCACGTGGAAACGCACCTTACGAGAAAGTAACTTTTGGTGGTATGTGATAGCAGTTATCTGTAGAATGGTTTTGAAGTGTTTGGATGACTAATAAGAAAACCAACAAATTTTATACCGCGTTTTTAGTGCCATAATTATTGAATTACCGTTACATAATTAATTTAGTCATCCAAACGAGCTACCAATTAAAATTTACTTTGGTTACTTTCAAATGTCGATCCCAAACTTTTTAATATTCAGCGTCAAATATGAAAATTATAGGACCAATAAATGTGCAATCAGCCAATGAACGCTCCCAGATACCATTACTTGAAGGTATTAGCAATATGTTTTTAATCATTATCTTGATAGAGTACAAACTCATCTTTAGTATTTACTTTTTCTGCTCTAGACTTGCAATTTTGGTGTTGCAGATTTACTGAACCAGCATGCAACCAGTATGCAACACAATATCACTGCTACACTATCTCTGGATTTGAGAATTGGCTGAAGCTTGCTAAATGTTCCAAAGTTTTGGAATTTTTTATTTACTGACGATAGTAGGTTAAAGATATTTATATCAGATTGATATTAATAATCGTATTACTGGCACTACAGGTCTCAGCTCGTCTCGCCAAGTAACATATTTAAAGGAATTGTGTTTGTGGAAAGTGTAGATGTATCTTGTTTTAACTTTTGGCGAGAAGTTTGATTGTAAATATTTGCTGCAATATTGTATCAAATGAACGTTGTTATGTGTAATGTATGTAGAGACCTCAGACCTGCTGAGTAGCTGAGAAAAAGAATATCTTCAGCCAACTGTCAAATCCTGAGGTGGTGTGTAATGTATGGGGTTGCAGCTTGCATGTCAGCTGCTAGAACAGGAAATCTGAACTTCATTGAACATATTATGGACAAGCACATTACCTCGTTATACTACGTCAGAAATTAAAGTTAATACAGAAAATGCAGATATTAAAGTGACATGGTAGCACCTCAGTTGAAGATCGGCAAAAAGTTGTAGGGCGTCGTAAAATTATTCTAATGAGTGGATTTGCGACGTTTAATCATCGATTGCCAAGTTATAAATGACATTTTGGTTTCTCATATGATCAAAACTTTGCATTGCATAATTATTCGGTAGTTCGAATGCTTGTTACTCTGTGCAGAACCAGGAATCACATCAATCTTGCATGATTGAGTACACATCTATTCGTTAATTTTCATAAGGTTTATGTCTAAAAAGAAAGTTATTTTTGGTGTGAGAGTAACACGGCAAACAATGAAGCCCATTTAAACGGGAGGTTATTTTTCGTTATCTCTTCGATGGCAATGTCTGGACTATCCCCAAAAACCTAAACTTTCCTTAAATTCATCTGAGTGGTTTCTCACATTTTACGTTTTTTTGTTACTTTGTAGGAGATTGATCAAGCTGACTTGGCGGCAATTCTCCCGGATGTCGATGGTTCATCGGGTTCTGAGCATGGACCTTTCCGTTTCGATAATGACAGCTCCAATGATGGCAGTGTAGACGAAATTCCGGAGCTACCTGAGCAGATTATGGACGAGACGGTGGCGGCACTTCACTCAGGCATTATAAAAATCGGAGTGGCTGTCCCAGCTCCTATCAATGTCGACTCAGTGGTGGAGATGTGCGAGATAGCTGCCGCTGTGGCAGAGGCAGCGCCGGTTGACAGTGTTGTGGCAACCTCACCGCAGGATTTCGCTTTCGGTAGTTACTCCCAATTCGACGTCCACTGCCCGCGAGTGCTGTGTGAGCCTTCAACATCAGTAGAACGGTTCCCAGGCGATGACCATCATGGGCAGGGTCGAAAGACACCACCACCATTCAGCGGCATGGAGAGCGACCCTGGAGAGATGAGTGACAGCAGCAAAAAGAAGTGGGGTGGGGCTCAGTCTGGTCGGATTCACATTCCCGAGCTGGACACCACGTCAAACGTGTCTCCGGACAGTGGTATACAGTCCATTGCTGGCTCCCCCATGCAGCAGGACTCACCGTTTCAGGTCACCAGTTCACCCTTTCTAAATCACCCGTCTCCACTGGCTAACACTGCTCAGCACTCGCCTCTCTCCAGCCATATGCGCGTGTCTCCTGTGTTGCTGGTAACCACACCACCCCCACCCAGTCTCTCGCCATGTCCACTACTGGTGCCCACCACCCATCATGAGACTGGGGACGCCATCATAAAGCCTGTGGCGATGGCCAAAATCACCCCTAACAACCAAGAAAGGAAGGCATTTGTTACCCGGTCGAAGTCTGCTAGGCTGCAGAGCAACAGGTTGCGCTTGACTAGCCAGCAGGAACAAAGTGGTACTGTGATGAAGTCTAGCCTCAATTGTAGTGTCGCAACGAGCCCGCGAGCAAGTAGGCAAACTGGATCCGGTGAATTGGGAGTAGCGAGGAGGAGAGGCCCCAAGCCCAAAAGAAGCATCCCGGCTTTCGAGCTGCAGCAGAAGTCTCCTCGTAACCTGAAATTGCCGATACAGAGGACAACCTCGGAGGCTGAGACACAGCCCGCACTGAAAAGTGGTTTGAGGCCAGTCACTGAGGCTGGTAAGGCGGAAAGCGAGTTTGATTCGCTCATCCGTAGTGTGCAAGATTCTATATGTTTGCAATTTCCATGCTTGGATAGCGACGAGGTGTCTGGTGAGGTCGCTACCCAAAACAGGCGGAAGAGAGGCTATCTCCAGACGGTGACACTGCAAGCTACAGCAACCAAATCGGATAGCAGCATAAAAAGCAGCTGCCGCTTTCAGACTCCATTACATGTCCCACCAAAAGTGCGTCCGAAAAGCTCTAGACTAGCCCGATCAAAGCTAGGGGTTGCTTTAGAGAGGCGGAAGCATGTCCAGTTGCCAAGTGCAAGGACTCTACTGGCGCTCTCTCATCTGCCTCATGAAAGGACGTTATTAGGTTCCCGTTCCAAGGCGGCACCTGTGCCCATACTATCACAGCTGCCAAGCACCAAGATGTTACCGGCAGGAGCCCAGGCGCCAGGCCTAAGAGCAATGCCAATTACTCGTTCTGCACTGCCCAAGGGTTCGCCTGGCTCAGGGCAGGCTTCCTCTATCGAAATCATTGAGCTCAATGATGGTGGAATTGGCACGGATCACGCTTGCACTTCCAACTCGGAGAGAAGTCAGCAGCCCGAGGCTGTTGCACTCCGTAAGGGAGTGCATGCAAGCAGCAAGCCTAGGCTGGACAAGCAGCGGCGAATAAGTAAAGAAAAGAAGCGCCGATTGAAGCACTGGCACACCAAGCCCAAGAGCAAAGCAAGAAGAAGTGTGGACATTGACATCGATGACGTCATAAGCAAAATGCAGCTGTGTTTCATCACCAAGGGCCTTGTTCTACCAGTGGCCCAGCCTGGAGAGCAGTTGTTGCCAAGTGTGTTCAAAGTGAAGAGGGCGCCACCAAAAAGGAAAAAGCCCTTGGAGAGGAAGGCTCCTGAGAAAGATGCTGAACCAGAGAAGCCAAAGAGGAGAGTCAAGAAAAAGGTGGTAGCCATTCCTGTTGATGTGCCCAAGGGTAAGGAGAAAGTGGATTCCAGCAATGAGCAGAGGCTGCCACTAAAAAAGCGACACCGGCATATCAGCGAGGCGGCAGCTGCTGCTGCTGCTGCAACTGCTGCTGTAGTAGTGGTCCCGGTTAAGCTTGATACAGTGGCAGATGCAATTGAATCCTGCATTACCAAGTACTCTGGGCTAGGAAAGCAAAACTCAATAGATGAAGCCATCGAGGCCTGTATCATGAGGTACTCTGTTAAAGAAAAGCAAGCCAACAATTGTAACAATGACAAAGTCTCTATAGCACCAGTTGGGAACATGACAGCTCCAAAAAAACGGCACCGAATAGAAGTGACGGAAGTAGAAAAGCCGCCTAGAATAGAAGATAGTTCAGCTAAAGTGCCCCTGTTAACGAAGAAGGTATCAACAAAGCCAACTTCTTTGCCACTGTTAGGCAGTGCTTCAAAATCAACATCCGAGACAACAGCAGCGCCTGGTATGAAAACTAGGGCAGTGGGGAATGTGCTTGTGATTGCTGACGCGAAGTATGGGATTGAATCTCGAAACGCTGATTCTAGGAAACCGGTGAGTGTTATCTGCAAAGAGGGCTTAGCATCACAACTCGGTCAAAAACAAAGGTGTAGCAGCGCCAAAGCCAACCTGGGATCGGATGCCGGTGCCACGATGAAGCGTAGCAGTAATGATGAGCTTGGTGCTGGCATTAAGCCATCACCGATCAGTGAAACCTGTGATAATGCCATAGAACGTGAGAGCAGTGTTCTGCGCTGCAAGAAGCGCAGAGTCCTAAAGGAAGTGCGGGTACATGTGCAGAAACTGCTCGCTTCGGAGTTGCCGCCGGTAGTAGCACCAGCTGTGAAACGCAAGCGCAAGATGACAAACAAGACTGGGTTTGTAAAGCCTAAGCGGAAAAAAGTGTTGCCCAAAAAAGCACCGAATGAAAACAACGTAGAAGCTGTAGTGACGCCTTCGAGGACAGGCAGTGAGACGAACAAGACTGCAGTGCAGATTGTGGCGCCACTAACCAAAGAACCGGTGTGTGATGCAGCAGTAAATTCAGTTGAGGACGCTATCGATGGAGTAGTCTTTGCTTCATTGCCAAGGAACATGGACAAGGGTTCGCCGAAGGACCAGGATAGTGTGGAAGACTGTATGCCTGGACGACCAGCTGGTGATCGTGATATCTTGCCACAGAGTGCTTCTGTGGAGTCTCAGGAACTTGGACGGGTAACACGAAGGAGAATTGCTAAGGAAGAGTTTGAAGAGTTGAGCAATTTGGGAGATTTTGATGAGGAATCCATGTAAGACTTTTAAAATTATAAAGATAGGTTTGCAAACGTAATCGTCGCCAATTTCTTAAAATGGCAATGCATATGTTGTATGGTGTCGTGTCTAATTGCAGTTTCTTTACAGTATGGGCAGCACGAGCGAAACCGGTGAGATGTCAGATGCAGGGCTCCTATCTGTAAATGACGACTTTGTTGAGGAAGAAGAAGAACCCAAGAAGCAAACCAGGCCGCCCAAGAAAAAATACCTGAAGGCCGGACTGTTTTCATCCTATTTTAAAGAAGAAGAGTAAGTTAGCAATACATGAATAGATAAGGAGACTGGAAGTGGTTAACTTTAGTTGTTCGATCTTTGAAAAATTAGATGACAAATAATGAATGTTAAGCGAGGAGAATTTATGTTGTCTCTCTTATAAGGTTTTTTTAGCAGTATGCACATCTTAATTACATGTTCATGCATAATTATGTAGTCAATAGTGAATCAGTCATGGTTAATTTACAATTATTTAAATTTTGTCTGCAGACCAAAGCGAAGAAATGGAGATGCAAAACCCAAAGAAAGGTCGCAGTACGTGGTCGGCGAGCTCGAGCACGGACTGTTGCCTGCTCCCATTCATATCGGAAAGTACCTGCGAATAAAGAGGCTGGATTTTCAGCTTCCATATGACATTTGGTGGCTTCATAAACATAAAAAGGTAAGCATAAATCGTTTATGTCTCAAGATTAGTGGATCGAGATCAGTTGGAAATTTTCTATTATGCCAAATTTACTAATTGGCGATTGCTTTTTATGGTAGTCTAAGTCAAAGTCCAGTATAGATTCCAGTGGCTCTCTTAGACATTAAATACCCCTGGACATGGATCGGTCTGCAATGTTTCATAAATAATATATATGAGCATAATTAGTTACAAATTAATGTAGATCCACTTTGGAACTTACAGTACCTGGGGGTTTTGGATATCACAGGGTATCGAATTGAATGTGAAATCGAATTGTAAAATTATTTTTACCCTTATGTTGAAATGTTCTGCTTACAAAGTATTCATAAGTATTTTGTTTCTAGTTGCAAAATTACTAGTGATCCATTTTAGAAATTATTTTTAAAAAGTTGTATGTTTTCACTGTCAAACAAAGTTGATAATTCTAACGACCCAAACTCATAAATACCTGAAGCGAATTTTCAAGATTTGTTAGAAGCTGAAATGCTGAGATACTATCTCTTAAAAGCTGTCCTTGATCATGCTATTCCCACTATTAATTCTTCATATGTCTTTGTCCTTTCCCCAACCAACATATTCTTGTAATTGATTGCGAGGGTTTTTAAAAAAGTGTAATGGCGCGTTTCGTGGGGTAATTTTTGAATTGACATTGTATGATCGATTTAGTCTTTTATGGATCTTTCCCCACGAGAAATCTTTGCTTTTTTAAGATAATTCTTACACAATATGTCTGAATTTTATTGTCTTATTTCAGTTGTTTCCACGGGATGATCCATCTCAGAACTACAAAAAGATACGAACAAGTAAGTAGTTTTTAACGGGTTTTTTTTTACTTTAGAAGTGCATCATCACTTAATTTTATCTACTTAATAATAATGTAGATGTGTACGTTGATGCAAAGCCTGTTTGTTGTTATGACGCCCAAAGTTGCAATTGCATCAGGCCGAAAAATACTTGCGAAAAGGGATGTGGTGAGGATTGCTTGAACAGGCAAGTCAAAATCATACCATTCATTTATTGCTAGAGACAAGACTGCATTTGTCCGGTTTTTAGCTGAAAGGTAAGTTAGTCATGGGTGTGACATGTAGTAATTGAAAATGTTATTGTTTTCCAGAATGATATTTACAGAGTGCTCAGTGCAGTTGTGCCCCTGCGGTGACCTCTGCACCAATCAAAGGATACAGAAGCATGACTGGGCTCCTGCATTGGAAAAATTTGTGACGGGTGATAAAGGATGGGGAATCCGGACTCTTGGTTCAATAAAGCAAGGTAAAGTTTTGATAGTATGAATCTTTCTTTAATATCACTTAAATTTACAAATAGCATTATTTTCGGTGCACTGGGTTTGGTTTTAGTAATCTTGTTTTATAGACATTATTTTTATGTTGAGCTGAAGGTCTGGTGCAATTTTAAGTTAATTTTGGAAAACGAATGCTTGATGTTAAATTTTATTGATTAATATAATCTTCTCGCCGAGTTGGAAAAAAGTGAATAACGCAACTTAAATGCGATTTCGAAAAGTGATCTTTGATGTGATTGGTTGAGGTTTCAACCTACTGTACCTACATAAGTCTTCATCAGGTTCTTCTCTCGCCTGCTATGGTTTCCAGGTGTATGCATATCACATGCATCTGGGAACTGAAGATGAAATTCATGGTTTCTTTTTACTTTTGGAACATTTACACTGGTTTAGAAGCATCTGCACATATTCTAAATATTCGAAATATCTGGTTAGATATTCTGTAAATCTTTCTGTCCGAAGTCACTTAGCATCACACCCAAATAAAGTGGCATATATCATGTTATTTTTAAAAAAATCACGAGTTTAGTCGAAAATGATTGCATTGCGGGTATTAACTTGAAATTCTTCTGATGATCCATCAGCAGAATTGTATATAAAATGTGAATATTTTACTAAACGAATTCCATTTTTATTTTAATAGGAGAGTTCATTTTGGAGTATATAGGCGAGGTCGTCAGCGAGCAAGAATTTCGCCAGCGCATGGCCGAGCGGTACATTAATGATAAACACCACTATTGTCTGAATCTTGATGGTGGCATGGTTATCGATGGGTACCGCATGGGCGCAGAAGGTCGCTTTGTCAACCATTCTTGTGATCCAAATTGCGAGATGCAGAAGTGGTCAGTGAATGGAGTGTTTCGTATCGGGCTGTTTGCACTCAGTGACATCTCGCCAAAGACTGAGCTTTGCTACGACTATAACTTTTATGCGTTCAACCTGGAGAGGCAGCAGATCTGCAGGTGCGGCAGCTCCAAGTGTCGTGGGGTTATTGGGGGGAAAACACAACGCCTGAATGGAATGCAGAAGGACAAGATGGACCCACGTGAAAAAAGGCCTGTGGGTCGGCCCAGGAAGGAGGGCCGAAAAAGTAGGACTAATCTGCGCCGTAGTCGGTTTGATGGTGGCACCAGCCTTAGGCATTATTACACCTCAATAAAGCCAATGTCTCACCAGCAGCGCTGCTTCGCCCAGAAGCACCATTGCTTCCTCTTGAGAAACCTTGAAAAGGTGAAGAAGATCCGGGAGCGATTAAAGCAGCAGGCCATGAAAAGTGATAACCTGTACCTGCGACAGAATATCCCAACCTCCAGCAATAAGCAGGGTGAGCTATCTTTTCTAAAAATAGCATTCCAATAAATCCTCTGCTTTGATTGCTGTATCTATATTGTTTTTATAGCTGGCTTAATTAAATTGGGATTATAATTTACTTTGGCCAGATCAAAAGTACAATATAACCATATTAAGAGGTTTTTCCAGGGACTTCTTAAGCAGGGGGAAATGATAATTGCACTACGAGGATCATGGATTCGACTTCCTAAATAAAGAAATGGCTAAAATGTGAAAGTCTTAAGTGGGTCCTACTGTATATGCTAAGTCAAGGCAGGGCATGTTTATCCATTTATCGAAGTGCTTTTTACTTAAGGTCTTAACTTTTGTAGTAGGCTGAAGTATATATTACACAATCTTTAAATTCGACAGATCGAGATATTATTGACAACTTAAAGATTGGTGGAGTTGCATTAAAATCATACTTTTGGATCTCTGGGATTAGATCTTAAACTGGAAATTTTAACTTTAAAAGTAGGGACCTAAGTGTTTTTGTTTTAATTTTTTTCGCGAGGTAAGGTTTTTCTTGCATTATGGTAATATTCACGTTTTGAGTATATTAATTCCATAGTTGGGCATTAAACGCCATAAATGGCCCTATATAACTTTTCCGCTAGGGCCTTGAAAAATGCCCTAGCCCAAAGTTGCTCTGTATAATGTGGCAACTTTGGGCATAAGTTTGAGTGTGGTAAATTGGGGTGACCAGAACTTGAGTTTCGGCATATTTTATGATTTTCTTCTTTATTTTCGTGTTATTTAACTCGAAATATTTTTCATCTAAGCTACTTCATGCTAAATCAACCTCGTACTAATCGTAATACATTCTATATATTTCAGAGGATGTATTTATGACACAGTTTACAGCACTGAAAACATCTAGATCTGTGAAGACAAGGTAAATTGTTTTGGATCTGAAGTTTTGGGTGAAGTTTTTTATGGGTTCATGATGAGATCATTAATCGTTTCTACATTGTTATGATGCTTTTTTGTTAAATAAAGTATTAACTCTTTACTTGAAGTTCAGCCATAAAATTAAGGGATTGGGCCACAGTAATTAATGAGGTTCACCGATATTTAACCTTTTTTAATTCTGAAATGAAGAATTGGAAAATAATCTTGATAATTTTTATTTTTTTTAGGCGATTAACCAAAGCAGAAGAAAATACAGAATTGACAAGGACCGCCAAACTGGCTCAAATCTTCAAAGATATCTGCACGGCTGTGATCTCATCAAAAGGTATACTTTGATTCGTTGTTTTAAATCTCATTCATAAGATGATCAGAAGCTAGTTTTCTTACCAAAACTGCTGCCAGAGTACTTGGAACCAAACCCGCGAACCACACAAGTACTGCGGCTCATGAGTATGCTTGCTGCACATGCTATTTTTCGAGTGCTGCATATGGCCCTGTTTTTAAATGTTTCTATGTGTTCCTTAATTATTGGACTACAGTAGGAGATGTGCGTTATTTTGTATACTTATGTTTTTCTGGGTTTTGTTTTTGTTTTTGTTTTTGTTTTACTTAAACAAAAAACTACTTATATTAACTCTGGTATTAAATATAAAGTAATGTTATTTTGTTTGTGATTTATGTATAGATGATCGGGGAATTACTTTGGCAACTCCACTTCTCAGTTTGCCTTCCAAAAAAAGGTAAAGTGTAATTTTGAGAATGCTCATCAATTGCGCTTGTTTGAAATAATTCTTAAACGAGATGTGTGCATATATCATAATGTACTGAATGAAGGAGTAGCTGGGCAGAGAGAAATTAAAGATAATTTGGAGAATAAAAAAAATAGTTAATGGGGAGGAGTTGTAGGAGATTTATTTTTAATTATTCCAATAATAATACTGTTTTAACCTTCTGATATCCATCTGCTGATGATTAACCAAATAAATTAGCCAGGTGGTCAGTAAAATCAGCGCTAGATTAAAGCATGTGAGAATGAGCCTGGTAATGTTTTACTTGTCGTTGAATACCAATCCATCTTTTTAAATGTATTACAGAAATTCGGATTATTATCAGAAGATCACTCAACCCATTGACTTGATGACCATCCAGAATAACATTCTAAGTGGGCATTACAAGGCGGTTGAAGCTTTCGAGAAAGACTTCTGTCGCATTTTTATGAATGCGGAGGTGAATTACGCGAACATTCTGTACAGCTATTTGTAAAGAACAACTATGTCATCAATTCCAAATGCTCATAACTATATTATCATGTAGAAGTTTTACGGTCGTACGTCTGAGATTGGCCATTCTGTAGCCCGCCTGCGCAAGGTCTACCATGCCTCCAAAGCGGACGCCATTTCTCAACTGGAAGACATAATCGGAGAAAGCCTACCATCAGCATTTGTGCTTGGAGATACTGTTGAAGGTAATGCTTTTATATAGCATTTTCGAATCTAAGGAAGTTTCAGCTGCAGTATAGTTTGCGTTTAGCGTGAATATCGAAAGTGTAACATGATAAAACTGTTTTTGGGTGAATTTGGTGGTTTAATTTCTTTCCAAATTTGTTGTTTTAAAGTTCTTAGAAGGACACTTCAGTGCAATTTGCTTTTACTTTTTTGTTTATATTCTTAGACAGATTTTTTTCTGATTTGATTGTGCTGAATAAGATTTTTATCTTTTTTTAGATTCGTTCGTGGATGATGAAGAGGAAGTGATCCGATGTATATGTGGGATTTTTAAAGATGAAGGATTAATGATACAATGTGAAAAATGCTTTGTGAGTATTAAAGCCTTTGGTTTTCCTGTTTATGAAGATAGGCTGGGAGTTTACCAGATAGTTTCGGGAAAAAAAGTATTTTCTGGCTTGTTGGTGCAATTGGTTATGGCATTTCAAAAAACATTCGTTTGTTCCCTTATTTGAGTAATATTTTATAGGCTTTGCACAATGATAACTACAAAAGCATACTGCCATGCTTACTATCAATGTTTCATTTGTGTAAATGTTATTGTTTATAACAGAACACAATCATAAATATTTCGAATTACTGATGCCGGTATTAATTTCGTCACGTTTTTGCATTTCAACTGCTAGGTTTGGCAGCATTGTGACTGTGTCAAAGTGGATGGCAATGTCGAGAATTACCTGTGCGAACAGTGCAATCCCAGGGATCTTTGTTATGACATTCCTATGATTCCTCAACCTCATTATGCCAAACCAGGACTGACTTACTACATCACTCTTCAGCACGAGGGTTTGCAAGTCAAGCAAGGTAGTTTTTACTGCACTTTCAAAAGAAAGCTCAGTTTCCTAACATCATTACTTGGGCGTTAACTACATTACAATCTGGTCTTATTCTAGGTGATTGTGTGTACCTCTCGAAGAACGAGTCATCGAGCCCAAATCGTCGGCAATTGGAACATGAAGCCATACCCAAGGAATCCAGAATTGATGTTCTTTCGGCTTTATCGGACTATGATATCTTCAGGATAGAACGATTATGGAAAGATGATAAGTAAGTATTTGTCATGTTTTCATAACATTTATTATTTTGTGTTAAGCTTGTGTATGATTCCATTAGTAATGTGATTTTAAAATTTTCCGAGAATATCAGTTACTCAATCTTTAATAAAAAACACAGCTAAGTTACATCTCCCTCCTTATATACGGCTTTCGGTGTAGCGTTGCTTGAAGTTCGTCTGCAAATTGCAGGTCCACATTTGAGCCGATTGCTTCACACATGCACCGTGTGGTGAAAACATTTTTTTCCGTTGATCCCAACCGCCTTTCTTCTGATCCTTATAATCCCTATAAATTAATACCAAGCACCCGATCCCGACGATATTAGGTTAGAGGGGTCCTACTTTGTATGCAAATGTACTTTTAATGAAATATCGCTTGGGTTTTAAGACCCAAATCACTTAAATATAGCTGCTACAAATTAAGTTTTATATTGGAATAAGTAATGTTCATGTGCCACTTGATATTGTTTGCCTAATTCACATCAATATTATTTTGTCTTCTCCCAGGAACGAAGCTTATGCATTTGGCCACCATTACTTGAGGCCTCACGAGACTTACCATGAACCGGCTAGAAAATTCTTTCCTAACGAAGTGAGTGGCCAATTTCTTTTTTCAACAGGAATAATGTTTATTAACCTCTACTACTCTAACATGTTAATTGTTCCCTTTATCAGGTATTCAGAATCCCTCTGTACGACATAATCTCTTTAAACAGCATCGCGAGGCAGTGCTGTGTTATGGATTTCAGCTCCTTCTGTAAAGGCTGTCCAAAAGGCTTTGATCCTATGGATTTATATATTTGTGAATACCGCCTCGATAAGACAGCACATTTGTTCTATAAGATCTCAAAGTCCAAGTAAGATTTGTATTTTTTTTTTTTTTGTTGCATGATCATTTATACTTAGGATGATTATAATAAACATGATGAATTAATGCTATCAAGATTATTATTATCTAAAACAAAAAAAAATATGAAAACTACTAAGCAAAATATAAAGATTATGAATCCTAAGTGTGTTGCCATCTTTATTATTCCTTTAGACAGTATATTGAACAAGTTTTTTTATGTTGTTTTTTACAGATACCCTTTGTGTACAAAATCTTATGCATTTGATGTTTATGATAAAAGGTTGACACCGAAAAGGACTTACACAGTAGGCAAATTTTAATACATATAATCTGGCTAAATGAAATTTTTAATTTACAGTGGCCTTGTAAATTTTGAAAGTCGTGGACATATACTTACATTTTAACCACGTTGGAAATTGTGCTTTGAAGCTATGTTAAAAGCATCGCTTTATGCTGGAATTTCTCATTGTCTAGGTTAGGAGATTCCTGTTAATTGGAAAAATCAGTTATAAAAATTTCTCTCACACTCTTGTGAAAAAATCTCAGCAGACTTTTTAGAAAGTATTATGGAATCTGTAGTGGGAGAGGTGTTTGGAAATTTAAGAGTTGAGTCTTAATTAAAATTGTTGAAATGTGCTTGAAATTTTTCTATCAAATATCTTCGTAGTCCACTCTTTTGCTCCTTATTATAGCAAAAAATATTCCCATATTCCCATGGAATGCCATATTTGTAACACTTACAGCTCCAAAACTCCTATTACTACTTTGTGAAATTACATCACCTAAGGGAAGATTTGTTGTAGTTTGCATTGTTTTGAAATTAGGGCTCCCAAAAATCTGATTCAAAAAAATTATGGAAAATGTTTCATTTAAAGATTGCTTGGAGAAACTTTAAAAAATATCCTTAATACTGCCTTTTGAGTTCACTGTTATTGAATATCAGTGTAGTTACATTATCTGTTTCTGACTTAGTTCATTATTTAATATACAATAATTTATTTTCTTACAATTAGCCACACACTGTTCCTGTAGCATACAAAAAGAAAGGCATGACTACTTTGGAAAAAGGCAGCCGAGATGAAGGGAGTGGAAAGGGAAACCGTTGCCTGTTTAATAAAGGAAAAGCCTCCGACGTGGAAGAGGAGGAAGTTCCGCTTGCTTCAGTAAAAGATGATACATTGGCACTGAGGGTATGTTATTTAAGATACAGTGATCTTTTGCAACAAGTCAGATTTTAGTTGGAAATAATAAAGTTCGATCTTATTAGAATTTGATACAGATTGTTGCATTGGTTTCAATACTTTTTTTCCTTGATTTGTATCTTCTAAGTAAATTTTTATTCAATATGATTGACCCTCATAGCCAGTGATGCGTATTTTTGCCATGTGGCAGTATTAAATGTATTTCATCTACTGATAATCTGCCAGAGCATACAAGGCAAGGAAGAAAAACACTGGTACTGAAACAAAGAGTCAATACTGTTCAGTCATATTCCCCGTTAAGAATTCAACTTCAAAACATCAGAAAAGTATAATCATCTTTGTCTTGTAAAATCTTTAACTACATCTTGTTTTCCATTTTTTCAGAGAGAAAAGCAGAAACAGGAGCTGAACAACATCCTTCTCCGGTTGCTGGCAAACATTCCTGGCAAGCAGCCCATCGACCTTACCTACTTGCTGGAGGAAGGCAGTGGCAAGCGAGTGCGCAAGAAACTCACCATGACGTACACCTGAGTGGCAAGAAATAATACTTGCTGCGACAATATCAACAATGGTGGGATACATGGTGTTTGTCTTCCCCATGAGCATGGTAACTGCTCTCAAATGCGTTCCACTCCCCCAAAAAACGTGCCAGTGCAATTGGGCATTATTTGGATGGGCGACCTGAGCTGTGGTTTTGCTTACCAAGTCACGCATTGGCTGGTCTTTTAACTATTCCCTTGTGATTTGCAAAATTGAGGTTGTAGGGCCATATCAGCCCCACGCCAAAAGTGTTGTAGGCTTTGGGTTTTGCACGCATAAAGCAATTTGCGGAAGTTGGGCATTAGTCTCTTCAGAGATAGAAATGCAACAAAAAAACTAGTTTGCAGCCAAGTAAAAAATATGCCGTTCAGAAGGGAATGCCACCGGTGTAATGGAAAATGCTGACCAAGCAACTATTGTACATTCAAATTCGATCCATAAAATAATGGAAAATAAAAAATTGCATGAAAGTAGATATAAAGCTTAAATATATGGATGTTTAAAGTTGTATTTTTGGAAATAAAATGCCTAGCTAAATGTGTTCGTGGTGACACTTTGCATTTGGAATCTGGGAGAAGCTAGTCAACCTTTTTTTGTTTCTCTTCATCATATTTTTTTTTTAGCTTAATAAGTAAATTTAGTATTAAGTTGTTTGTTCACAAAGGCCTATGCTATCATTTGAAATTTTGATTTAAAAAGCTTTTTCAATTATTTATCTCCACAAATTTGCATGTGATTTCTTTCCGACGTACTTTTGGCAAAATTAATGAAAATGTGTGTGAACCAAAAATTGTCAAATCCGCAAGGTAGTTTAAAAATCATAGTTTATTGGGCAATTTTTGGTTTACACACATTTTGATTGCTCTGACCAAAATCATCTTGGATAAAATTCACATCGCAGGTATCGAGCTAGGTTGTAAGTTTAACTCTCTTTCACATTTATTTTAAAAATAGAGATGATGAGCCATTTATTAATTAAACATTCCATTTTTAATTAATTTCCATAAAGGTAGACATTTTAATTGATCCATGTAATAGCTTGGGCAAAAACTACTATATACTGTTTTTTCTTTAATGTTTAGGAGCAATAACTTTAATCATTCATGAGTAGGATATGATTATGAGATTTGAGTTTCGTTACCTTACAGAATAACATTCTTAAGGGAAAATAGGATATTTTTTCGCCAATAACTTAGTTATTTCAAGAAAGAAAATGCAATTGCTGCAAACGAGTTATCGAATTAAATAATTCTTAAAGCTAATAGTTTTTCAAGTCTGGTCACCGATATCGTTCTTAGGGCAACAAAAGTTATTCTTTTTTAAATTTTTGCGTGTAAAGCGTTTTGGTTTAAAAATTGCCGTGTTAAATTAATTTGTTACAATGAAACGTTAGTTTAATTTTCAATTTGCTCTATAGAAAACTTAAATTGGTATGCCGGTTTATAAGCCAGTTTCTTGAAACTGGGAATAACTAATTTATATATGGCCAGCATTTTTATTAGAAGATGGCGTTCTCTTTGTTGGCGTGCATTGTGTGATAAAGTGCTTCGCACATCTATTCCTGTGCCCACGTGAAAATGTTTATTTATTCCTTTTCGCATTTTACATATTAACTTTTGAATATATACTTATTATATCAAAAAAAGAAATTTCTAAAGTAGATCTGCAGTATATCGAAATTATTTATAAGTTGTTAAAGTAATTTAATTAGTGTGTTCAATTCTTAAAAGTAATTCTTCAGTGATAGTGCTTTTTTTACGAGCACATAACATTTCTAATATCCAGTGTTCCATAGTAATGACAATAATGGCTCCTAGGTTTCTGGCTAGTAGCATTTTTAAAACGTCAAATTCGATTTGGTAAACATGGTTGAGCTAGCGGTTAATAGAATGGATAACGTTTTTCTTGGGCAGGAATATGTGTACCAAGCTAGTGCTCTCGGCTGCTGATTTTTTTTTATTATGCATGGTATCTACTGCAAAGGTAGAACGTTTGTGGACTCGTGGTACAGGCTCAATGCATGGTTTCTGGCTTCCTTGCAATCTTGGAATCTCTCAAATCTACAGAATTGTGACAGTGCTACAACCACACTTATCTTATTTTGTGTTATTTTTGTATGCTCCTTGGTGTTACATACATCTGCCCGTGCACCCTTCTGCTAAAAATTGCAGGGGAAGCCTTTGCCCACGAAATCACCATGTGGAAAGTTTATATGTTTCCATTTGAGTATAATGATACTAAGACATATCACTTTTCTTTTTGTTATTATATAGTTATACTATGTCCTGGCGAAAACACCACTTGTCATTCAGTTCAGTTTAGACCTGCAGTTAGCACAAAAATACCATGTTGTGGGGGTGGAGTAAATTACCTAATGGTACCATTCATTTTTCAAACTTTCACTGCCTCATCCACATACTCAAAAGTATATTATTTAAGCGAAATCAAATGATAAAATCGTGTCTATGTGATAACCGAAAATTGACTAGATTTACCAACATACTATAATGAGAGAACTTGTATTCATTGCGTAATGGCAATTGAACAGCCGAGTTGATGCAGTTAAGATGCCAATTCAACTCATGACCTCTTACATCTGAGTGTTAATCGTGCATCAAAGTGGCTCTTATTGGCACAAAAGGCTTTCTAATTCATTCAGAAATTGATTTTTTGTGTGTGCTAAAGTATTAAAATGCTTCATATCTTCTATGGATGAGGCAGCCACGTGTGGGGAAATATATGTTGCAGGTTAGATTTAAACCTGTTTTTGACCAATTTAATCATCAATAATCATTCTTGAGGCATTTATTGTGCTTCAAACATGGTTTAGAATTAAAATGGTTTGGATCTGTGAATCTTTTTTTGTTAGTAAACAATTTCAGGGAAATGGACAATTTAATTTCCTCAGATCTATCTCTTAACAGATATGGCATTTACTAAATTTTAGCAACATCTTTATGGTTCCGTAACTGAAATAAATATGGAGAATGTAAAAATATAGATACTGTTATAGAAAAATGTGATGAATGTGCTTAAATTTATATCATTTTGGAAACTTCGCGAATTTTGCTCGAAATTTGTGTTAAACACAAGTTTATGTTTGAATTCCCTGCCTGCATCAGGAAATTTCCGTTAATTGGAAAAATACTATACAAAACATAAAAGAAAGTATTTTTTTCCCAAATTCTCTAGACAATTTATCAACCGCTTTGGAAAAATATATTGGTGATTGGTTGTGGAAGGGGTCGGTCCTTAAAATTCTAAGGGGTGAGCCCTGAAACTTGAAATATGCTTGAGTTTTTTCCAACAAATTTACTGGACACCCTGGTAACGCTATCTTATTTTCAAAATCTGTTTCCTTAGCAGAAGTTATTCAAAGTTTGCTTTTGCTTAGGCACATTTTTTGTATTTATGGCATTTGAACATTGGCATTGTATTGAAAACTTTGAACAGTGGCATTGTATTGAAAACTTAAGTATTTATCTCAAATCCTTTTTACAAATCCCAACTAGGATTACATCACAAAGTAGAGTAAATTCATTGGTATGTTGTCTTCTTGTTAACATGATGCTAAAAACTGGCCAAGCAGAACGTCCAGTCAGATTACAAATTACTGACTTATTACAACCTGGAAAGCACCAGGTAGCAAAATCGATGTTACTGTTGTTGGCTCGAAATCCGAACTCAACAATCGTCAGGGTGTCCTTTTGCCATTCCTTGCCTGTTGCATAGCCTGATTTGGAACGCGGCAGAGTTTCGCAGCGCTTGCATTTGTTTCCATTGTTTGTACAAAAAAAGTGACGTTGGTTCAGTAGTGTTTCTTTACTCTTATCAGAATAATTCTAATATTATATTTTTATTGGCCGGAAAGTCCATGACGCTGTAGCTTGGCTTTTAGGATCCCCTACTCACCCTTCCTATACAGCGAATGAATTTTCAAATGTAAATATTTGGCAAAAAAATTGACACTCAGCGTTTTTGCGGGGTTCTTTGTCATTGTCTGTATTATATATTATGCCAAGGACTGCGGGTAGCTTTCTGGTTGGTACGAAATATCAACAAGTATTGTGATTCAAGTGACGAGATGGAAGCATAATTACCTACAGAGTATCTAATACTCAGCTCTCATACTGCAAGGAACAAAAAAAAAACATGTATATATCACCACGACATAAAAGCTGACTTCAAAGTGTGACAAAAGTTATTGTTAAATCCATAATAATATTTTGGATGAAATTATTTTTATGCATGCATGTGCTTCTACAAGACTGCAGTTGGGGTCGAGCTCCACAGCACTCGTTTTTGAAGCAAATTCCTCGTTCTCGGCGCGTATAGTTTTGAGTGCGTGGTCTTCGCTCCCCGGCTTTTTCTAAGAAAAAATCCTTCCGAGTTTTTGTGTGCTGAATTTCTACTAAAGCAATAATATATTGTTCAAGTTTATAGAGCAGAAAATGCGCGTTTGAAATCTAGAAGTTTTAATCATGAATAGGAAAGTGTGAAAGGAAGAAAAACGGTGAAAAATAAAAATATAAAACAATATGCATATAAATTAGGTTTTTAATTCCCACTGAGAACACTTCCTTATCTCAGACATGAATGATGAAGCCGGAGTTGGAGCGTTGACGACAGCTTTTGTGATTCTTCGGCTGGTTTACAAGTATTTCCATAAACAAACGCCACATCGTGTAGATTTCTAACAAGTTGTAGTTGCAAGGCTGTATATGATTTGTCATTAAATTTGGAAATTGTAAATTGAACATTTCAGACATTTGAGTTTGTTGATTTATGTTCAACTTGTGTGGATTTTTGTTAAACTTGATAAAATATGTATGGAAGCTTTGCTTGACTTGACAGCAGAACATAGAAGATACTTTTGGATAACTCTGGTAATATGTACTAAAAGTGGTATTTGTATAGTGTTGTTAAAGGTGAAATTATTTGCTTAACCCTATAAAATGTGTTTTAGATAACTTTGCTCATCACCAGGAAGTTATTATCAAAGATGGATTATTGTTTCATTCACCTTAAGGCCATATTTGCCATTACATTTCGGATAGCAATATGTAGAGTACAGAATGTTACGGTGACATGGAATACATAATTGTTACCCAAAAAGTACATAATGTATATTTGTAGAACACCAAAAACTTCCACTTTTACTGCAGATACGATTTTACTCTTATCGAAGAACAAATTGCACATATAACATTTAATTGTGTCATCATACAGTGGAAATGCACAAATTCGCAAGTTTTTGCTTAAATTGGTTATTTTCTTTAAAAAGTATTGAAAAATTGCAAACTACAGGTTTAAGGTTCTTACACCCCCCTCATGTATTTCAATGGGTCAAATTTGCAACTCGCCCAATTTTCAAGCTAAAAAAGTTAAAATAAAACTAAAAAGGTATAAAAATTCTTTAAGAGGTATACAAGGTCTTTTTATATTTATTTTTCGGTTTAAATTGTTAATTGTTATTAAAATAGCAAATTTTTAAGTTAAAATTTGAATTTTGACGCTTAAAAAGTTGCCATGCACGATCGCCACCTGATGGATAATGGAGCGAACTACCGAATATTTTTCGACCTTTCCATCCAAAATGTAATATTTCTAAATAA
>JAQGAE010001035.1:0-26527 GCA_034696685.1 Julus scandinavius
ATTTTCATGACCTTGATGATGACCTTCAAAGGCAATCTGGACATCACCATTGGATAGCGCCAGGGCACATTACTATTTACTCCCATTAGCAGAATTTTGATATCGGCCATCATTTAGACGCAAAAACCATAAGATACAGACTTTTTATTCACCCTGTATATGAAATACAATTATTAAAAATAAAATGCATTTTGTTAGCTCAACTAGTTAATTGGGCCCTGGATACTTAATTTACACATTCATGCCACAGAACTGGATACTTAATTTACATAGACATGCTACCAGCTGCCAGCAAAGGAAATGAACCTTTTGTATATAATTAGGTCAAATGTATATGCTGAACATATGCTGCTAAAGTATAAAGGTCATGAGATACAGACAGCCTGATCCAGCTAAAGGAAGGATAAGAAGCTAGAATTAAGCTATAGCTACATGCATTGTCAAATCAGCATCATAGACCAAATTTTACCACTGCAATTCCTTTAAAAAATTTAAAATAATATATTAGTCATGTTATCTTCAGCAGAATATTCCTCACCATCACCATTAACAAAGAAATATATATGTTCAGCCACGTGCTCAACTGTCTAAAACAACAAAATGAAGAAGTAGAAAAGTGTTTAGCCATAAGCTGAAACAGCAGGTAAAAATCATTTATTATCAAACAAAAACTAAATTTGTCTTTTTAGCAAGTATATGTGAATACAATATAAATGCATTATTTAATTTTCAGAAATTCTAAAATGCAGTACCTGGATTACAAACTGCTGATGCAAGGAAGCTGGTGTTTATAGAAGAAAATGCTGTAGCTTCATCCAAGCATAAGCTAGAAAGAAAAATAGATGATGAATTAGTATAAGAGGCCCCAACATTTACAGAATTCCATTCTGAGCAATTTCTACAGTCAACCGAAATTGCAGATGAATCAGTTCAATCAAGCCCATCAGCAGATACAGAAAAGGATCATGACATAAAAAGCAGTAAAAATGTAAATAAAATTTTATCAACAGTAACCTAGCTAGTTCAAGTACCTCATTATATAGTATACATAATAAAAACAATATATATTACCTAGGATGATGTTCCACTTTATGCAGGGGCAAAGATTTCCATACAACAAAGCATGCTCCTGATTTTAGCCTTTTTTACCAACTGTGGGTTGACAAAGAAAAATCTGGAAAATTTACTGGGATTAATTTCAATTCACATGCCACCAGGTTCAGCACTTCCAAGCACCACTTACCTGTTCAAGAAGTATTTTAATGTTGATTTTTCTGCATTTTCCTTTTGATATATTTGCCCAAATTGCCATACTCTTCTAACTAACGATGCTGAAGTGTGTGGGAAGTGTCAATATACTGTAAACATAGAGAAATTGAAAAATAATAGCAATTATTTTATCAGCTTTGACATTCAGAAACAAATCAGAGATCTACTGAGAGATGATGAGGTCACATGTGACATACTACAAAATTTCTCAAAGAGAAATGCCAGCTCTGTTAACAGCAGTAAACTAAGGAATATCTGGGATGGGACAGAATACAGGCATGTTGTTACTGGTAAGCAAGGCTTATCAGTCACTTTTAATAAAGATGGCATACTTGTCCTCACCAGTTCCAAATCCTGACTTTGGCCAATTCTGTTCACCATCAACGAAATGTCATTACCACTTAGATGGAAGCACACATTACTGGCAGGACTACGGTTTGGGGATGACAAACCAAAATTCAGCACATTTTTCTAGCCTTTTGTCAAGCAGATACCCACATTAGCAACAGATGGAATAAACTGGTCCTACAAAGAAAAGTCATATTTATCTTTTATTCTCTTCATTGTTGCTGTTATGGATTCTGTTGCTAGATGTGCTGTTTAATGGCTCACACAATTTAATGGAAAGTTTGGGTGTAACTGGTGCCTAATTAAATCCAAATGTGTTGATCACAGACAAGTGTATATCCCAGAATCACCTTTGCCAAAAAGCTGAGACATGAAAAACTACATGGAACATCTAAAGGAAAAGAATTTTGTGTTCTTATTCTTTCACCTTTGGTACACTTTCGCAACTTTGATGTTATAAAAGATTGTACAATTGATTATATGCATAATATATGCTTAGGTGTTCTCAAGAAATTCACTAACAACTGGCTTGACTCACAGACCCTGGTCAAAAAATCAATAGAGAAATCCTATGGTTTTCTATTGTTCATGGTCCATTGATTTATATTGTAATTTGGCACATTGTTTTCTATTGTTGACAATACTAGATCATAGAACAAATTTATTGTTCTGTATTGGTTATCTTTTATTGGTTTCCTTAGAAATTTGGCCCATTGGTTTTTATTAGTGACAATAGAATCATAGAAATATTCTATTATTTTCTATGGATTCATTTGATTGGTTTCTATGGATATCTTGCACATTCTTTTTGATTAGTAATAATACAATTATAATTGTTTCTATACTTTTATCATACAATACAACAAATGCAATTGCATCTGTTGTATTGTATGATATCCATTTTGCAAAATATCCATAAAAACCAATAAAATGAATTAATAAAAAATAATAGAATATTTCTATGATTCTATTGTCAACAATAAAAACCAATGAGCCAAATTTAACTACAAAAGTTAAAATAACCTAATTAAATACCACTTGACAGTATAATATAAAAAAGATTAATGTTAAATGTTATTGTTAATTGTTTTATCCTCTTTTTCAATTCCAATTGTAAGTGTGCAGGGTCCCGTTCCATGGACCTCGGGAATAGAACAAGGCAGCCACGGTGATCACTTTACAAGCTTTTAATTTACAAAAACTAAGTGATACCAACTTGGTCAGGCCCCAAAACCGTACTAACCCCCCTGCTGGTCCAGGTCCTCCTTATAACCAGTTTTCACCCCCTGGTGGCGACCTGGTTAGCAGAAATGTAAGTTTGTCTAGAAAATTCGAGCTTACATCACAAAATCCACCCGCGCATTCCTCACGCATACCTTTCAATATTACCTTTAACCTTTCACCATGGCCACGCATTTGCACCCACATACCTGGCTCACATGAATTCCTTCCGTGCATGGGCCACTTCTCAGGGGGATCCTCAGACTCCCCCCTAAGCATTGACCAGTCCCTGGTCAAAACACATCATTAATAATCCACATAATACAAAAAAAAATTAAAAAAATCACAGATTACAGGAACTTTCTGGAATCACACCCTCGCTCTGGCCCGTAGATTTAATCTTGCCAATTCAGTCGACGGTCCACAATCTGGTTATCCGCCCCATATTGGAGCGCACGTTGTCTCCGGCATCGCTGATCGATGGTCGCCCCAATGCCAAATACACTATTTTCGGGGCTGGACGAGGGAAAGCAAATTTCAGAGGCAAGTCATCCACCCCAGGGGGCAATTCCACAATAAACGCCCCCTGGCAAAGTGGAACTGGTTGCCCTTTAGTTTCGGCCAACTCACGGTCATAATCTTCTTCACCATAGGACTCAGGCAGGGGTCCACCCCCTCTGGAATTCATGTGAATGGTGAACCCAGGGATGGTCGGCTCCCTCGTGTCGACTTCCTCTGTTCAGACCTCTACGACCCCTTGGAACTGGAAAACGCTCATGAGACTTCTGGCGACCACGCTGCTGATGCAATGTAGGGTGCCGATGAAACCAAGGTGGAGAGGGGTCCCGTCCATTTCGTCCTCTTGGACCAAAACGTTGGGCCCATCTTCTGGACAAAATTCAACCCCGGCTAAGGTTCCAGTAACCGTTCGCCGGCGGCCCCCTTCTGAGACCGTTACCGTCATCGTGATGGTACTCTGCGCATTACGGTGTGCATCGCCTTTGACAAGACACCAGTGACCAAAAGAGGAGGCTAACATAGCTAAAAATAAAAAAAAGAAAATTGCAACAAGAAAATGGAATGTACCCGAGAAGGCACAGACAGGACGGAAGACAAAGGAAAACGCGGCTGGCTATGCATCAAAAACCTCTGGGCGATTCCACTGTTTGGCTTCGCCTGAGGGTAAGTAGGTCTTCGTACACGCACCAAGCGCGACCAATTATTAGCACCAAACTCAAATTTCCGCATTTGTATAGCCAAAATCTAGGGCATTCTTCGCGACCTGATATCGCTTTAAATTGCTCACATGCAAAGTTGAAACAGGGCCCGTACCCCGCCTAGTGTCCCATATCGCATAATTAACATCAGAAACCCGCTCCAATACCTGATATGGGCCATGATATGGGGCCTGAAACTTTCTCTGCCCCATACGGGCAGGGGCCAAATCCCGTATAAGGACCCAATCGCCCACATTAAAATAAGCAAATTGACGACGCTTATCGAAATACTCTTTCTGCTTCCCCTGGGCATTAGCCAACGCGTTCCTAGCCTTCCTGCAAAGATCACCTACTGGGATATTAGGACCCACTGTAGGGGGTTGCTCCACAAATTTATGCACTGGCAATCGTGGTGGAAACCCATGCATAAGCTTGAATGGCAAGGCTAGAAACGACGCATGAGCAAAAAAATTATACGCTGCAACCACTCGAGACAAAGCATTGGGCCATGCACCCCTACAAACTCCTCCTGAGGCCATTGCCCTAACCGAAACCAACAATGTCTGAATAAGTGGCTCCTCCAAGCCATCCGCCTGTTGGTGATAAGGAGTAGATGCCCTATGTTGTATACCATAAGCCCGAAAAAATCCTGGGCCCTCTTACTCAACTGGGGGTCCCACTATCTGAAATCAGAAACCTAGGCACTCCAAACCGGTCAAACAAATTTAGAAAAAACTTCTCAATCGCGACCGCATTTGCTCTTTTATAGGGGGCCGCCACTCAAAACCTAGTACTATAGTCAACAGCCACTAACAAATAGGCAACCTTTCCCGGAGACTGAAGAAAAGTCCCTGCAAAATCAAAACTCCACTTTGCGGCGGGGTCCTCACCCGAAATAGGCTCCAACAATCCCGAAGTCAACACCCTAGGTATTTTATTAACATGACATTGGGGATAAGACCCCATGAAACGATTCACTGCCGCCTTTATGTGGGGCCAGTAATAGGCTATGGTTAGTAAGGCCATGGTTTTTGTGACTCCAAAATGCCCCGCCAGCAGATGATAATGACATTGTCGGATAACATCGTCGTGTAAATGTTCTGGCATCACTAACAATAATCTCGGGGACTCTGAGGGATTAAAAACATAGAGGGTTCCTCCAAAAATTAGATAACCCTTTGGGGACACCGCCAATCCCACCGCCTTACTCTGTAAATTATCCAATGAACGATCATTCTGCTGTTCCCGAGCCATATCAACATGGGTCTACAACAGATATATATATATATATATATATATGCATCATCCTCAACCGATGGATAAACCCCCAGTTCGGGCATGGGATATCTACTCAAACAGTCAACATCCACATGCGATCCTCCTTTCTTATATTTAACCTCATAAATAAATTCTTCCATCTTAGCCGCCCATCGACCCAATCGGTTAACGGGTTTTTCAATGATCAAAGGTAACATTAGGCATGGTGGTCCGTGACAATCGTTCACCTTATTTAAGAGCTAGTGCCTAAACTTCTCAGCTGCCCATACAATCGCCAGGGACTCCAACACCGTGACAGTATAGTGAGTTTCTGCTAGCAACAACGAGTGGCTTGCATAAGCCAAAACTCGCTGATCCCCTTTAACACCCTGATAGAGAATGGCTCCCAACCCCACACGCGAAGCATCTGTATGCAACCTCAAAGGGGCCCTCGGAACAATTATTGCTGAAAAAGGGGCCGTACAAAGGGCCTCCTTTAACCGAACGAAACTCCTCACACAGTGAGGACCATATGAATGGGACGCTATCACGTGCTAGGTCAATAAGTGGCCTGGCAACAATAGCAAAACCCTCCACAAACCGGCAGTAATATCCGCACAATCCCAAAAAGCTTTTTACCCCCTTCCGTGTCTCGGGCCTTGGAAAACCTTTTACCGCGATAATCTTATCAGGGTCAGTGGAAACATACTAAGCACTAACAACGTGTCCTAGATACCGCACCTGCTCGAACCCCAAGAAACACTTCGACGGCTTTAACCGAATATTATGCAATATCAAAACGTCCAACACTGCTCTTAACCTCTCCAAAATCAATGAAAAGGTAGGGGCAAATATAATAATATCGTCCAAATATATAAGACAGGTCTCCCAATTCAGTTGCAAAAAAATCTAATCTAACCCACGCTGCATCGTAGCGGGTGCATTAGAGTCCAAAAGGGCATACGGGTAAAATAAAGTGCCCCTCCAAACATGAAAACGCAGTCTTTTCCCAATCCCTACTGCTCATAGGTACCAGCCAATATCCTGACATCATATCAAGAGTTGCAAACCATGCAGAGCCCTGCGTGGCATCCAGGGCATCATCAATTCGGGGAGAGGATTAATATCCACAATTGTGCTCTTATTTAACTGACAATAATTCACACAGAACCTCACTGGGCCATCCTTCTTTTTAACTAGTACCACTGGACTAGAATATCTACTTTTGCTGGGTGCAATTACCCCCTGACTTAGCATTTCTGACAATTCCTGTCTAATAATTTCCCACACTTTAGGAGACGATCGTCTGGGGGACACATAAACCGGGGGATTATTCCCTGTATCCCCTGAATGCGGTGGCAACTTACTCAATCCCAATTCCTGTATGGACAATGCAAATGCTCTTCTAAACCCAAACAATCAATGCCTCAATTGTCTGCGCTGGGATTTTGACAAGGTAGGGCCCAAGTTCAAAAGTGATTCCAACAATAAATTGTCCGGAAATTCTACAAAACCCACACCACACCGGGTCCATCCTCCTCCTTCCCATTTATCGCTACCAATTCAGGGTCCTCCAATGCAGACATAGAGGCTATCATTGAGCCCTCCTCCAATGTCAGGGCCTCAGCAGTCAAATTTTCCATCTGGAAAAGACAACAGCGATCATCATCAATTGACATAATTCCGCACGCCGCCCGCGCACAGGTCCCCTCTAGTGGAAGTGCCTCTATCAATACAATGTCACCTTTTCGAGTCTCCTTGGTAAGCACGCACATAACCATCGGCTCCAAACAGGGTGGCAACGTCACTGGCTGCAGCAGGCGTATGGGAAGTCGCAACAGCCTTTCCAATCTCTGTTCGGGTGATTCTATATCCTGTTGTAGTGGCACTGCCTGCTCTGGTGTATCCTTCTGTCACCGGCCTGTCAGACCCTCAGTCCGGGCGAACGGAAACTGAACCGCCGGTGCATCCTGGTAGCAAAATGTCTGCAAAGTTGGCAAAGCCACCAGTCCAGTTCGCCGGCAGAAATCCCAACCCAGCAGTGTCACTTGTTTACGCTGCTGCAACACCCAAAAACGATGAAGACATTCATGTCCACGACACTAACCATGGTTTCAGTCTCACCCAGAAACTATATGTCACGCTGCGACACATCATACAAGCGCCGCAGTGGTCTAGCTGGCAACAAAAAGCGGCCAAAATAAGCCAGCAAGTCAGATGACAATACCGACACAACCGCGCCACTATCCACAGTCATCATGGCAGAGCGATCTCCTATAGTCAACATCACTGTTGGTGAAACTGACCAATCATCCCAGGGGATATGCCGATCCCTAAACATGTGTTCCTTCTTTATTGCCATCAAAGGTAGAATCACGGAATCCTAAAAAGTCGCACCCACTGTCGAATCGACTACATTTCCCCATGTTGGGCCATTGACCGATACCACAGAATTCCATGGGGCCCTCTTCTAAAGGCAGTTTCTACGATAATGTCCCATCTCCAAACACGCCCAGCAGGCTCCCTGAGATGAACCTGGAGCCCTCTGCACAGATGTAGGTACCCCCGGATGAAAATTTGTCACCACAGCTGGTGGGGGCCTCGACATATCTGGCTTACTAAAAGAATACGACACCTCTAGGTAATAAGCACCAACCATAGATCATCGCCTGTGGCAAATCGTCTGCCCTTAAGGCCAGGTGATAAAATGGCAACAATCCCGCCAAAATTATCTGAATTGTGTCACTAGGTAGTGTTCTCGAATTAAACAAATGGGCCATCATTGACATTTCGATCAGGTAGCTACGCACCGACTCGTTCATGCCGTTTCCTTGACACATACTGTCGCCACAACTAGGGACTATACGCTGTTGAACCGAAGAATAGGCGCAACTGGGCCGTCCACTGATGCCAAGACAACTGTAAAATTCCTGGCTACGGGTTAAAAACCACTTGGCTGCTTGGCCCGTCAAATGGCCTCTCAACCGTCTCGCGTAAGACTCTAACAGCAATCCCTCCGACTGCACCATGCCCTCGAAAGCATCCAAGAAATCCGCGACGTCACCCATGCCATCGTACATTGGTCCCGGAGTCCAAAAATTCATAAACACTGGCATTGGGGTGACGGGTCGAGGTTGTTCCATAGCACGCTCTCTATCCATCTCCCCTGGCATTTCAATGGTCACGTCAGGGTCGTCAAACGGCTGCATACCAGGTCGCCGCAAGGGGCTGTGATGTCCATAAACCATGTGAGTAGCCTGAACCAAAAGTTCACTAGCGGTACCTCCCCAAGCTTACAAAGCCAATTGCCACTGTGTGGAAGGATTCATTACCATGTGATGTTCTTGATCCATTTATGGCGTGGATTGGGACACCACCCATATGGAAAAATGATATGCGATTAATATGTTTCAAATACATTACCAATAAATGGAAAATATACCAAAATTGGCCTAATCTAATATATGGATAATAGATTGACATATATTTGCAATATATTCCACTTTGACGTAATTATATGAAACATATATTATGCATATATATACATATATTGATAGTATATGCTTCACATATCATTTTTATATATGGGCAAACCACTGGGGCCAGGCAATCGGTCTTGACCACCCGAACTGGTCACAATATTTGCATTCGTCCTTTACCGGGTACGCACCCCTACTGCTTGTCCACTGAGATTCATAGTCCGCCTTTTCAAGCACAGGTCTTTAATTGAGGTATGTAGTATGGGAAAAACCCAACCTCCACCATGTAAGTGCGCAGGGTCCTGTTCAAAAGACCTCGGAAATAGAACAAGGCAGCCATGGTGATCACTTTACAAACTTTTAATTTACAAAAACTAATTATAAAAATAAAACATTGCGATCTCTGCCCGCTAACTCGTGGGACTTAAATATAAGGAACAAAACCATACGAAATTATATCAACATAAGAGAGGCTGACCAAGTTGGTCAGGCCCCAAAACCGTACTAACCCTTGTTGGCACAGGTCCTCCTCATAACCAGTTTCCACCCCCATGGTGGCAACCTTTGCAGCTGGAATGTAAGTTTCTCTAGAACATTCGAGCTTACATCACAAAATCCACCCGCACATTCCACGTGCATACCTTTCAATATCACCGCTGACCTTTCACCTTGGCCACGCATTTACGCCCACATACCTGGTTCGCATGCATGCCACTGCCCAGGGGGATCCTCACACAATCATTTAAAAAACTCAATTATATCTTGTTTAATCAAGAGGAAGTATCTTCTTTGTAGGCATTAATTTTGAAGTTTTACTAAGACTTGCAATTTTCTCTGCTAGTTAAGCAATAACTTTCATCTTTCATATCTGTATTACCTCTTTAGAAACAGATTCACAAACTAATTTTTCTTCTAATTTTTCTAAAATTAAATAATGAAATACAATTAAAATCTTTATTATGCAATCAATTAGTAATTTTAAAATGGCATTTGCTTATTAACTTACCCTTAATCAATGCAACCTTTAATGGTGTTAGTGGACGTTTGGCATCTGCCTTCTTATCTCTGTTGCTGCTTTTGCCACTAACACTGCGTTTTTTCAATTCGTCGGTACCCCACATCATCACAGCCAAATTCTTAACAAAGAGGGTATCTTTTTCATGTTGCAACAACTTCCATTGTTCATTAGGTACCATTACATTTTCTCCAATTAATATCTGCAAATAAAAGTGTATATGGTGATATAATCAAACTATGTAATAAATTAAACATTCAGTTATGATATACAAGTATATCTCCATGTTTGTCTGACAATGAACCTAAGTATAATTTAGGGAAAAATTCCACCCACCAAATGGCATTATTATACTAACAATTATAAAACTAATTATTAATTACCTTGTCATCACTTTTGCTGATCTCATTCCTTGTATTTGATGGAAGATTAGTTGCAGCGTCTTCTTTCATATTTTCTTGCAATTCAAAATCTTCTTCATTATGTTCATTTATAATATTAACATTCTTCATTGAAGATTGTTTTCTTTCCAAATTTGTGTATAGCCATTTATCAACTGAAAATGAAAGTTGTAATTTTAAACGAGATTAATTAATTGATGATATCCCTTACAAAAATGTAAGGCATCTACTTAGTTAAATTATAGTATCCAGTAGGTATCAAGGTATTCTTTAGGTTTCTTAAAGGTATACAAATTTGAAACCTTAGCAATGAAACGTTTCAAGGTTTCTTTTAGGTTTTTTTAGTCATCAAAAGGTTTCATTCACATTCAATGTATCTTTTTAGTTTCAGATATGTAGTTATGGCAGAAACATTTATAAGTATCAAAAAATTTGAATTGAAATAATAAATATACTTAAATAATACTTTGATCACAAATTTCTAGTTTATGTCAGAAAAATATATCCCATATGGAAAAAATATATAGCTGGAAATATACATTTTTTTCTCAAATATATTAGTTATATATGGAACATTCAGAAATTGACCCAATATAAGTTATGAATCATAAATTATGCAGGGTGTTTCAGCGCTATGTTGCCAAATGTTGTGGGCATGTAGAATGGGTCCATACAAGCCTTTTATGTAAATTTACCCATAGGCGGAATTGCCTGGTTAGGGTGCTGGAGGCCACCAAAGATAATGCAGTCCCCTTTTTGGGCCTGATTTGATTTGATTTGTAATTATGTGATAAGCAAGTACAAGCCATTTCTGATGTTTATCTGTTTATTGAAACAAGAGCACAGATATTCATAACAGCTGTTCAAAGTGATGGCCACCAGGGTCGGATCATGATGAATGCGGTCCATGTACCACTGGCAGTACTGCACATGTAGGCGAAAGTCGGTTGAACCCATAGCTTGAACCCTCTGTTCATGGTAGGGATGTAGCAATTGCTCGTTCAGGACCCGCCAAACTGTTGAGTGGTTGGAACCCATAGTATGTGCAATGGCACGTGTACTGGTTGAAAAATGGTTGGCCGCCCATTCCAGGACATCTTCCTCGAATGCAGGGGTTCGTGCACTTCTCGAACCACCATCAGCTCTCCTGACCTGAAGCGTTCCACGTTCTCGCAGGCGCCGGTCAATTGCAACAAACGTGGCACGTTATGGGTGTCTCTGTGCAGAAAAACTCTCCTGGTACATTCTCGCAGCTTGCCTTGCATTCCCACGTGCTCCTACGTACACAAGATGCAAATCTGCAGGCTCAGCAAAGGTATATCCTCCATGCTGTCAGTCTGAAATGAAACATGAACATGGCACACGGCATACAATGGCCATCGTGAGAATGGCTACGACAGCCTCCAGCACCCTAACGGGGCATTTCTGCCAATGTGTAAATGAACATAAATGGCTTGTATGGACCCTTTCTACATGCCCACAAGGTTTGGCAACATAGCGCTGAAACACCCTGTATATTTTTAATTTTTATGTTACTTAATTGTCAATGACTTTATTATAATTGTGTTTTTTAAAGTTCAAACATTTTCATGCTGATAAATAATTTGCATTTCTTATATTATAAGTGAAATTTCAGACGAAATTAATATACTATATAGTTCGATTGACTAGAAATTATTATAGATATAGGTTAAACTTTTCCATTTGCATTTTTGCAGTAAGAAAACTAATAGCAATTTTATAATCCTGCCTTTTCTGTGGCCAAAAATGCTTTAGTATTAATGAAGCTGCTACGAACTCCATCCTCATCATTATTATCCTCTTCATCCTCTATGTATTTTAGTTGTGGAAAATAAATTTTTCACTGTACAAGTTCCTTCATTTCTTCTTTTGAATCTATATATTGTTTATTGTATTAAATATATATATTGTATTGTATTAAATCTTAATAATGTGTATATACAATGTAGATAACATAAGAATTGTTATCATATAGTTATATATATATATATATCCAATTCTCTAATGTATTAATTGCATATTTGCATTAATTATAATAATGCACATACTGCATTGAATTGACAGTTTTATATTAATTAAACCTGAGTATAAATTTAAAAATGCATATATAATTATCAGCCAGCATGCCAATTTGGGATTTATAAGATCCTTCAATTGAATCCATTTTTGTTAAATCCTTAAATACTGCATACCATTTAAACTTATTAAACTCTTTAGTCAATGTTGGCCTGAATTCCTTAATGAGAATTGCTGGCACAATCCTGCAACTCTTATCAACAGATTTTACATATGCATACATTTCAATTAATAGCTAGATTTACTTTATGCAAACTAGCCCACTATATATATACATGCATGCATACACATATATGCTATATTAAAGTGGATTAAGGGCATTTCCCCTGCTTTAAATGCTGCTGAAGCTTAGATGTGAGCCAGCCTGCAGATATATATTGTTATATAAATCCTTATTCGATAGTAATTTTCAAACATTGTGCTACAGAAATATTGATTGTGATATCATCTTAGTTTAAATATTCTGAAGCTTTTTGATTTTTATAATTAACTATATGTGCTTGCAATGAAGGTATAGTGAGAAATATTAAATTTCATTTCACATCTTAGCAACACACAGAAAAACATGGCTGTCAGCTAGCTTGCATATATATATATATATCCTAGCATTACCTCATTGCAAACATTTGTTATGTAGAATTAAGAAAAACAATCTTTTTATATAGGACATTTTATCTGGGAAAATCTTAAGGTAATTAAATGTTAAAACCATTAACATATTTTTGTAAGATAGGCATATAATTAATTACCATATTAAAATTTTCATACATATATATGATAATTAATCTAGCTAGATGCATGTATATTATATACATTCAGAAATGGAAATCATTTAATTACAGTAGATTAATTGTTGATGTTTAATTAATTGTCATAACTTATTTTACTTTATAAGCATTGCAATTAAATCATCATTATTTTAAAAATTCGAATGTTGATAAATAGGTTAATTTATTAATTCCATTTTTCAACACACGCAGTTGCAAGCTAGTAAATATGCCAAAACAAAGATCAAGCTATAAAGCCTACTATGACAAAGGCAGTTACAAAAACATTCCCCATAGAACTCTATTTCATAATCAACAGCAAAATGCTACCGAAAAACAGGTACTTCAATTAATTAAGCTCATTTATTGTTAGTTTATAATTGTATGTAATTTTTGTTCATAGTTTTTAAAATTGATGACACCATGATTGCAAATATACTTACAGAATTCATTTAATCATGATGATATTGCAAAAACACCTACTATTGAAGATTTAATTACAGCAGCCACTTTTTAGGTGCAAGAGCAAAATTTGACTTCTGAGGGTTTAGATGTAATGGGAAGCATCTCTACACCTGCAGAATACAGATAAACTTGTGAGGTCCCAACCCTTGGACCTGTAGGACAGCAACCACAAGCTGACACAATGGCAGATGACTTCAAAACAAAAATACAACGTTGCAATACTCGCCTGCAGACTTGCAGGACTTAGATAACAGCTTACCAAAACCGAAAGCTTACATAGAGGAACAACTAGACTGACCACCTCGGTCAGGCTCTCAAACCGAACTCTCTCGTTGCCGGCCAAGGTCCCCTATGTACAATCTTTGCTCCCTGGTGGCGACCTGGGCAGCAGGAATGTAAAACCTTCGAGACTATTCCAAACTAATAACCTACACATTGCACAACTCCATACTCATTACCCGCGCTCCATACCGCGAATTCCAAATACACTCAGCGAATTACACTATGCTCCATAACCTGCCCGTGCCCCATGTCACATTCCAGGCACTGCGGACAACACTCCGCCATGCGTGGCCTAACCCCAGGCGATCATTATAAACTTGATAGTGATTCATTTTTTCTATTTGGAAATTTACCAAATATGGATGAAAACATTAATAGTAAGGGGCTAAATGTATCAGAGGCTTTAATGTTGATAATGTCCTTTGCCATTCGTCATAACTTAACGATGTTGCTATTGAAGATTTGTTGAAAATGGTGAACTTTTGCTTAGGAAAAAAGTTACTTCCAGAGTCAATTCACAAGTTTCATAAGGTATTCCACAAAGAACATGTGAAATTCCACTTATACTGCAAATCATGCAGCAGTGTTTTGGGTACTTATGATAGAAATCTTAAACAAAAATTCCATGTAACAATTGTAATGCTGTCAATGTAGTTGGTGATACATGTTCTGGCTGTTTCTTTGCCACTTTATAAGTTGCAGAACAAGTTAAGGTGTTAATGGAAACTGGCAAAAATGTAGGCAATAAAGAAATGTTAAACAATGGTGATCTGGCTGATATTCATACTGGAGAAAAATTTAAGCGAATTTGAAAAGAATATCCAGACGAAAATATATTGACACTAACCTTTAATTTTGATGGGGCTCCTGTACTTAAATCCAAAAATTATTCTTTGTGGTCACTTCAATTCGTAATAAACAATGTTCCTCCAAAAGTAAGATTTAAAAATGTAATGCTAGCTGGCATTTGGTGTGGGTCAGATTCCAAGCCAAATTGACTACTGAAACCATTTTCTGAAGAGTTAGAAATACAGTCACATAAAGGCATAGACTTAAAAATTGACAATGATGTTAAAAATTACAAAATAATTGCTATATGCTGTGTTGCTGACTCAATTGCATGACCTACACTTTAAAATTTTATACAGTTTAATGGCTATTATGGCTGTCCATATTGTCTCATTCCAGGGTCTTTTTGTGATGGTCACTTAATTAGATATTTAGAAGTGGAAGGTGGATTTCATGAACGAACAAATGGTAATGCTAAATTTCATAACATGAAAGCTTTACGCCTGCACAAAACTGTTAAAGGTGTTAAAACCCATCAATACTACAAACACTTCCTGATTTTGACATAATCAAGGATGTCCAAACTGATATCATGCACTGTGTACTTCTCGGGGTAGTAAAAACTCTAGCAACATTGTTTTTACAATCCCCCGAAACTATTGCAGTTATTGATCACCGCCTGTGGTCAATTAAACCACCGCAAAATACAAAGCATGGGCCACGATCTTTAGAAGATCTTAAGTACTGGAAAGCCACTGAATTTCTTGCCTGGTAGTTGTATTATAGTATTCCGCGACTTTTCGGAATTTGGAAAGATAAATATTTTCGACATTTTGCATTACTGTCGAAAGCTATTTACATTCTTCAGTCTGATAGCATTTCTTATGATGCCCTTCATAAGGCAGAAAAAATGATAATTGAATTTGTTGCTAAGTTTCAAATCTTTTATGGAAAAATTAACATGAAATTTAATATACATTTATTAACTCATTTATGTCAAGCTGTGAAGAATTTTGGCCCTGTCTGGGCATTTTCTACATTCCCATTTGAAGCAATGAACAAATTGTTATTGCAGTTTGTCAACGGAACTAGAAGTGTCGAACCTTAAATTGCCTACAAATTCTTGTGGTATACCACTATATCTTATTATTCCAAAAAATTTAGGATAAGTGAAGATGTAATTTCCTTTTTGAATGCGACATTTCAAATGCGATTGTCAATTGGTGAAAATGTAGGCAGCAGTAAGGTATTTGGATATGGCATTTTATTAGATGACAATGACCCAATTAAGTTAGACTTTTGCACTGCATTGCATGCCAGTGAACATTGTTTTGATGGGGAACTTTTGTTTATTGAAGGGTACTTGTAGATGTTGTAATTTACCATAGTTAAATGAATACACGTGTACAGAAATCAAATGACACAATTATTCAGTTTGATAAGAATGAATATGGGAAAATTTTGGCAATTAGCAAACTAAATGAAAATGGAATACCATCTGTATATTTTCTTGTTGAAAAATATGACGCTATTTCTATTGGATTAAAGTACACTGCCTGGCCATAATTCCTGAGCCCTGCATCTTAGTATTGGGTTGGGCCTCCTTTTGCCCCCACAACTGCATTCATTGGTCGTGGCATTGATTCCACCAGATTCTGCAACACTTTACATCAAAAGTTAATCATTAGTTCCTCCAAAGCCGCTAGGTTTAAAGGCATCCCAGAGATTCTCAATTGGATTGAGATCTGGGCTTTGCGGTGGTCAATCCATGTGTATAAAACATCCATCCTGTTCTTCAAACTAGTCCTGGACAATGTTAGCTCGATGAACTTTGGCATTGTCGTCCCGAAAGATGCCATCACCTTCTGGATTGAAGTCGTTCATTGTTGCCATAACATGTGTGTCCAACAATTCCAAATAGTGTACAGCCTTCATTGTGTTGTGCACTATAAGCAAAAATCCGGATAATCGAGTCTCTACTGTATAGAGCAATTTCTGAGCTGCCTCCATCCTTATATATGTATATTTATCTTTTAACCTTATATATTTTTTTAAATTGCAGTTTTTTTCTTTAAGAATTGGAAAGTAGACGTTATTACGATCATAAAAAGCCACAAAAAAATCAAAGAAATGTACCCGAAGGGCCCCAAAAATGTCTTCAAATATATACACTTTTGGACTCTTCGTGTACATTTTTGAGAACATTTTTAGGGACCTTAAGGTACATTTTTTTTGTGGCTTTTTATGATCAAAATAACGTCTACTTTCGAATTCTATAAGAAACTTATGGCATTTTTGTTTTAGAAATGCAAATATAACTATCATTGTTCATTTTTAAAATAATTGGTGATCTTTCAATTCAGTAGATCGAGCTTTACATGTATACATTAAGGTAGCATGTGTATGTATCATGTGTCTTAATCTTTCGTTTTGCGCTTAAAAAAATCTTGCCTCCGCACGTCCGGATAATTGAGGATCCCGATGATGGAGGTCCGGGTAATCGAGTTTCTACTGTACTTCTAAAAATGATGACCTATTTTTATTTTTTACAAAATTAAGTTATTTTTAATTAATATTACTGATATATTATTTCAGCATAGGTTTTTCTAAGCATTTAGTATTAAAATACACCACCTAATTTTTGTTAATGTATGTAGTTTAAAGGTTTCCTTCTCACATGCAGCAGTGCACTTTTTAGTTTTTCCATAAGGGCTGTACATGCTTTCTTTCTTGCATGTGCTTATGTTTTTGAAATTTCAGTTCATATCCGTTTGTCTTTCTGTTTGAATGTGTTACCCACTCCCCCTGCCTAAGGTCACCTCCATTCGGGAGTGGCCCGTGTAACATTATTTTTGGGGATTTAGGGAATAGCTTAGGGGTAGCGTAACCTGTGCTCCGATCCTCGGATGCGATATGGGTCTCTATTCCCATTTTCGAGGTATGCAAGAGGGTCACCAGTTTGTGACAAAATATGAAGACCAACATGTATTACAATAATCCAGTGTCTATTATTCATACATCTGCAAGCAAGGTAACACTACATAAATATCCAGAGGTCTCCTTATAGAGACTCTGGTCAGGGTCTTTTACGACCTAGGGCTACATCATGCATCAGCATGGCTACATCAACAACAAAAATAAAAGTACCTAACACTTCCGCATGAAGGAATTTAACCCTAACATCCCTAGCTACATTAACTTATCCTGAACTCTAGCTCTAATTCTAGGGCAAAACAAGATTCATGCTCACCACAGCAGTCAGTACTTCTTTCGTGGCAAAAACTCAAAGGAACCGATCTCCCTTGTTACTTTGTATGGTTTCTTCTTCTGTAGCCTGGTGAGAGCACCATAGACTGTCCTCTGACTCTCTGGAGTCAACTCTGTAGACAACTAATAAATTCTTTTTTGGTTGGAAACTGGGCCTTTTATATTAATTGGCCAAGGTTACTGGAAACCGCTGCATTCTGGGTACTTTGATCCACCTAATTTATTCCTGTATATTAATGAGTTTTCTGTATCTATAATGAGTTACTCATTCGAGCATAGGGGGAGTTGGGTGTCTTCTTTTTTTGCTTTCCATTGTTAGGTCCATCCTTGTTAGGTCGGTTTTTTAAGACCTGTAGGTACCAGACATCAAGGGCTTTCTTAAGAGATACTTCTTATGTCATAACAGTCTTGGGATCACTCATTACAGGTAGTTTTCGTAAGGGGTGCATCTTATTTCTTGGCTTCCGAATTCAAGTTTTCTGGTGTTTCTCACACGCTTGGGTTTCCAATCCATCCATTGTTGTTCGGATTTGTCAGTTTCTCCTGCGACCTACTTTCGCCTGACATCATCTAGTGGAATCTCAGGTGTTGTAACCTGGCTCTTCTGATTGGTTCTTAGGGGACTAGCCCTGTAACTGTTTTCCTTTAAATACCAATGCTAAGTCAATCCAAAATCAAAATGCCGTGGGAACCTATGTCTCTTTTTGGTCCCAGGTGGGACTTCCAAACATCAAAGACAGGTAAGTGTTTTTTTGTTTTGTTTTTCTCTTTCTTTTTCCACTCTCTCCTTTGTTCTCCAACTTTATTTTCATGGCCCTGTTTCTTGAGCTGTTACATTTCTCCCTCCTTAAAAATTGAGGAATGCGATCTTTATGGCCACATCCTCCATCAGGACCACCAGGTATGTGAATCTTGTATTCCCTACTCCAGTCTAACTCAACTAATACATGGGATTAACAATAATATGTAACAAATTGGTTAAGTAAGTCAACCCTGGTTAATGAATTTTAAAATGCTTACATGCTGTATTCAAGATTAAAACAATATTAGTGTAACAAAATAATTATTAAAAAGTTGCGTCTTGTCTGCCTTTGGTTCCAGTCTGGGTCTGCTTGTCTCGGGTTCCAGCTGTGGAGGAAGTTGGTGCTGAGTCCACTAAGTCCCATCTTTTGCAGCCTTTCCTCTAGGTTTTGGAATCGGATGATCATTCACATAGGTAGCCTTAGTCTTTGGAATCATGTTGATATACTGGGTCGATGAAGGCGTAGGTCACAGTTGGTGTGAAACTATCACATCTTTCTGCTCCAGTCGGTTCCAGATAATGTTTCATCATCAAGATCGTCCATATCTGCAGTTGCATAAGAGGCACCATAATCCCTCTCTTCATGGTTATAATCTTGAAGAGTGGTGCCACCTGTAGACGGTTAACACCGCTCCTTCTCTTGGATCTTTCTTCCCTTAAAACCTTTTAGCTCGACTCTGCGAGTTTATTAGATACTGGGTACAAACAATGTTTCTTTAAATTATAATACTAGATCCAAAAACAAATTATTGTCACTCCCAGAAATACAAGGATGGTAATAACAAGTATTTCTGTAGTAGACAGAGGGTAAATAATGTTTTGTTCTTCCAAAATGGATCGTTCTAAAGCATAAAATTGTTCAAGGGGCAATTGCTGTAGCTAGGGAGCTAAATGAGATGCACTGATTTCTTCATTAATTTTCTCATGTTTTTTTTGATGGCTTAGGGTCGCTTAAATATAGTCCTTTTATAATGTCAAACTCATCCAAGGTGGCTAGCCTGCTTGGGGCTTCATATTGTATTACCATCCTCCCTTGAAAATGCGGGGGTAGTTGGAAACTCAGTATATCTCGTACACGAGTCAGGGATCGGTAGAACTCCCTGTCCTGTGATAGTACATCTTTGATTCTGACTTTGATCTGGGCATTTAATATCCAATATAGTGGGTGCTGGTACATTGAAGAGCCAGTGCCCTTTATCATTTATCCTATACGCAATAAGTTTTGGTTTTGGAATAATTTTTCGTGTGCATTTTAAAAGTACTTCCTTTTGTGTCCCTGTCAGTAAAGACATAGCACATGATTCTTGTTTAACCATATTTGGTAAGTCACAAAAACACAGAGGCCCACTTGTACATTGGAGTAAGTCCAGGGTTGAAATCAACATGTGTGACCTTCTGTCGGTTGCTATGGCAATGTAAGGAGCTTCAGGCTCTATTTTTACTTCCATAGTAGAATTTGGAATTATTTTCGGCACTAAGAAAATTCAATATAAAAGAAAATGATTGTGTGCTGTTTTCAAAGGAATTTGGAAAAAAACAGAGCCCTCCGTTGCTCAAGGTGGGTACAGCCGTAACCCAACCATAAGCTGTGTGGACTGTCTGTCATAATTAGTCAATAGTTCATCTCATCAGGCAATTTGTCTCTAACTGTAGATAGGATGCTTTCGAGTTTCTCTAGTCCAATTAAATATCTACTAAGCTTTCCTAGTCTTAATTCGTGAATGGCATCCTGAAAATTAACCCATTCTTTCCAAATATTTTCAAATGAAATTTCAATCTCATGAATTGCCTGTGTGTGATATAACCCATTCCCTTGTCGTTTGGATTTCCTTGATTACTAATTTAATAACTTCTCCCAGTCAGTTTACTTAGTGTCCCGTCTCTTCTACCGCATCAATTGCTTGAACGTCCATATAATTTATGGTTTCTATAAAATTCCTCTTAAGAATCCCAACATGAGAATTAATTTTCTCAATGTCTTCTGAATCAGCTAATCTGAAAAGAAATTTTAATCCTTTTCTGACTATCTATTGCTACTCTTTTTGTTCTTGCACTTTTCCTCATCCAATGATAAATTAAATTTCTTTTTCCAAATTATTAACTGCCATTCTTAAACTTACACATTCCCTATTGTTTCTAGCTATGTTGCATACATCAGCTTTTTCATTTAAACATACGTTTCTTAGCTTCTGAGCATTCATGCTTTCTTCTATATACTTTAGAACTGTTTTTACATTTTCTAAATGATTTTGAAATTTGGCTGTCGGTACGTCGAATACTACTGTCTATCTGGCATTTGATAGTAAAGTTTCTTTGTTCCAGGAAAGCCACTCCTCGAATGGTCTTCGGTTTTCCTTGGACAGTATAGGGTGTTGACAGTAACACTGTCATCCCCAATGCTCATCATTACTCTGAAAACAGACTCGAGCTGTAACATAAATGCATACACTATTATGTTAGCAATTACAGCCGTGGATGCCATTCGAAAAACAAAACAAAACTCAGTTATTTTCATCTTGTCCAAACCTTTATTTTCAGGAGCCAGGATCCACAACAAAAATCGTTTGACCATCACGGGGCCTTCATCAACAACAACAAAAAAACAAGATGGCAATCGCCAAAAAACCAAGCCCAAACAATAGCGCCACCTGGGCAACTCCTAGCTAAACCATTGGTAAGTATTAGGGGGAAGGTTAGTTAATACCAATAACTTTCATTAATTGATTTTCCTTCTCCTTTCAGGTCCCTTCAGAACAATGCTATCAAACATATGACAGCCACCAGGTGACACAAGGTAAGTCACCCCCTTTAAACTATTTTAACTAGATTTATTGGTAGTGCCACCCCCGAACAACAATCTCTCCCATGGCAAGACCTCACTTAATATTACGGGGTCTGGTCACAGAGGTACGGAGTCAATGCGGCTATCCTGCTGGCCGAAAGGGGCTTCGTGAGGAAGTCCGCAAAATTAAACTTGGTACCCACGAAGCAAATTTTAAATACCCTTTTCCGAAAATGGTCTCTGATGAACCGAAGTTTCATCATTAAGTATTTGGTCGTGTTATTCTCAACCTCATTCCTTATTGCATGAATCGCCAACTCGTTTTCGTAGAACAAGGTTGGTTCCTGGATGCCGGCAGGCAGAAAGGGATGTGCCTCCTCCAAGAACTTACACAACCAGAGTAGCTCCTTCACCAGATCAACCGAGGCCATGATTTACGCCTTTATGGTCGACTGAACTATTATAGTCTGATGCGAAGATCTCCAGCACACCGGAGAATGGCCAATCATTACCAATATTCCCGAGACCGAGCGACGCGTATCCACGTCGGACCCCCAGGATGCGTCAGTGAACGCCTAGACCTTAACATCATGACTTAAACGGAACTAGACCTTTGTTTTTGGTCTGTCGTAAGTAGTTGACTAAGTTCTCCACTTGATGCCAGGCCTGTAAAGATGGCGAACTACTGAACTTTGCTAAAGTATTAACAGCGACCAAGATGTCCGGTCGCATCATCCTGGCTACGTATAGCAATGAGCTTATAACACTCAGATATGGATACGGAATCGTCTTTTTCTTGTTACTAATGAATTCACGAGAGAAGACCGTTCCTGGTCGAAGAGGCTCCTTAACACGTCGCGTAGGGATCATGTCTAGTTTCCGGCTGAGGGCGTCAATATACGGCTCCTGGTCCATGATGATATTACCGTCATCGTCCTGTCGGAAATTAATGCCTAGGAAAGTCGTCACCGGTCCTAGATCTTTGAGATCATAGACCCGGGACAGTTTAGCAATGACTTCATCAATCGCTCTGTCATCCTTTCCCAGGACCAACAAGTCGTCCACGTACGCCATGACCAGGACAACCCACCGTAGTCGATAAATGCATTTGACGCATTTGAAATTAATCACGGGATTGTACACATCCGTGAAGTCTAAACCCTTTCGTTGCTGTAACCCTTTGGCAACAAGACGGGCCCTGTCTCACTACGGCGCCCTTCGAGTCCCGCTTACGTGTAAACACCCACCTACAGCCATGGACCTTCTGTCCTTCCTGAGGCGGTAGGGACTCGTAGACCTTGCGCTTTTTGAGGACCTGCAACTCGTCGTCCATAGCTTCCAGCCATTTATCGGAATCCGGGGCCGAAATTGCATCGCTAAACGTCGTTATATCAGAATCCATGACATTCACCTCGGCCTTACTTCTAGTGCCTAAGGATACAGGAACCCGCTCGTCCAGAGCTTTAGATTCCTTGTCCCGATCCTCAGTTCCCTTATTTGTCGGGTCAATTTTGAACTCCACCAGAAAAGTGTTGTGTGGGGAGAAGTCAAAGTCGTGATCATATTCGACCTTGTTGTCCCGGCAGTACGTGCTGATTTCATTGGTGGAGCAAAACCGCTTTCCACCCAGGTAGTTGAAGACATCAGCACGTTACCCCATCTGTCTGGGTTGAAGAAACCCATCTCTATGTGGAAGACTTCACAGTCGGGGGATCACGAGTTACTAACCGACTCGTGGGCGCCTCTGCGGTAGGAACACCGGACTTGGGGGCCTCGGCAGGAAATTCGTTCGAAGCTTCCTGTCCGAGTTCTGGTAAGGACATTTGTCCTGGGGAGCGATCGTCAGGACCAGTCCCATGATTGCCTAAACAACCCAAACCTGACTAGACTCAAAAATTCGGCCTAGTTCCGGGTTGAAGAAGCGGTTTCCCTTTAACGTTCGAGCATAGCCGATAAGGATCCCACTAACGGAAGTGTCGTCGAGTTTCTCCTTCCGTTGATACTAAGGGACAAAACCGTAGACCTTGCTACCAACGGATCGGAGGTGGGCAAGGTTTGGTGTATACCCCTTAAGCCGCTCATAAGGGGAAACCATGTCGAGTATTTGTTTGGGCAGTCTGTTCTTAAGGTAGGTGATAGTATGGAGAAATCTCTATCTTCAAAGTATTTTATATTTTATTCTTATTCTTATTAACCCTACCATCCTCCTCATTTGCAAAGTGTACACCACTTACTATCTTCCTAAGGTTGTATCGATGAGGTGGGTTTACTACTTTACCTCTTTTTGGCCTATTACTTCCAAATTTCTTTGCTTCATTTGTCTTAACATTACTCTTACCACTATTATTACTTGTAGGGTCTGCCTTGTCTACAACATGGGTAACACTGCCAGGGGTGTTATTCTTATGGTCATCATTTCTGATTTTCCCTCCTATTATCCTCCATGCATTTACTCTTTTACTAGAGTTCCTTCCTTTCTTTATTTCATAATTTACCGGATCTGTCTGCTGAACTACCTGATAGGGTCTATCCCATTGTGGGGCAAGTTTCTTGCCCACGCCTGGTTTATGTTGGCCAATTTTTAAGTAAACAGTATCACCTACTTTAAACTTAGGTGCTGTGGTACCCTTATCATATTGACTTTTGGATTTTCAAAGTGTTTCTTTATTTGACAGCCTTTTCATGTGCCAATGTCATCCTTAGTCTAACCTCTTCATGATATTGGCCATTAATATTTGTTGGCATCCTTCTGTGACTTAGTATGTTTTCAAATGGCATGTTATAATTCTGCCCAAACATCAGAACATGGTGTCTTGTTAGTGTTGGAATAAGAAACTGAGTTGCAAGCACTCACAACAGAGGGAATCCACAAATTACAATCTTTCTGACTTTGCTCGACATAGTGTGACAAGGAATTCCATCACCATTCACTTGAGGGTGATAAGCTGTAGTTTGAATTTGTTGTATTCTTAAGAGCTTACAAGTCTTTTTTATTAATTCCGAAATAAAATTAGTCCCTCTATCAGTGAGTAACTAGATAGGGGCTCCAAAATGTCACACTATCTTTTCTGCAAAAGCTTTAGCAATTGTTTCAGCTTTTTGATTTTCTAAAGCGAATACACACAGAGTTAAATGATCAATCACAATCAGAATATATTTCATTCCTGTCAAACTTGTAGGCAATGGACCCATTATGTCCATACTGATTCTCTAAAATTTCTTGCTGAGCGGATGTAGCGGTTGCCAAGGTGGATTTACTCTCCCATGACCATTCCTAATTTGTCATTGTTGACAGCTCTGACAATAATTGGTCATGTCAGCCTTCATATTTTCCCAATAAAACGATCTTTTTAGTATTCTGTATGTTTTCACTGGACCTTGATGAGCTGAATAGGGTGCATTATGATGTGCCCACAATGTCTTGTTTAAAAAACTTGGAGGAATTACTATTTGCTCAAATGCTTCCCTTCTCCACGCACTTTGCTCACTTTTATCCTCTCAGAATAGAATACGTCATCATCAAAGTAGAATGGAGCCTTGTTTGCTCCATTCTCTAGTTCTGTTATGATTTGACCCATCTTGGTGTCTTCTCTTTGCTCTTCTTTGATGGTACAGTGACTTAGGATTGGCCTAAGAAAATTCTCGTTCTCCTTGCCTTTCCTAACCGCTAGAATAATTTTACTCAAATAGTCTACATGGGACTGCTGTGCCCCTGGCCTGTGGATAATCTCAAAATGGTATTCTTGTAACTTAAGATTCCAACATGCTAATCTCGAAATTGGATCTTTAACATTCATCAGTCATTTCAAAGGTCTATGATCTGTAATTATTTCAAATTTTTTTCCATAAAGACAGCATCGGAAATGTTTAATATCCCAAACCACAGCTAAGCATTCTCTTTCTGTGGAGGAGTAATTTTTCTCTACTTTTTCAACTGCTGACTGGTATATGCGATGGGTAGTACATGTCCTTCTACTTTCTGCGAGAGAATGGCACCCATAGCATATCCAGATGCATCTGTTGTCAGAATGAAGGGCTTCATAAAGTTAGGATAGACTAAAAGGGGTTTCTTGATCAGACTTGTTCTCAATTTATCATAAGTTTCTTGTTGCTCTGCTCCCCCTGGTGAAAGAAACAACTGGATTACAAAAAAGCTGAACCATTCATCCAATTATTGTTTCAAAAGGTGTTTGTAAATTGGAGCATTCAATATTTCAGTTCAACCGTTGAAACTCTCCAATTGTAATCCAATGGTTCTACTGCTGAATGGTCCCATTAATTACGTTAAAAAAAACATCACTCAGCAGGGATCGAACCTATGTACCAATCGTTCCCAGTTCAATACCTTTACCACTTACTTACTGATGATTCTTAATGACAACACATCAAAATAGGTATATATGCGCGTTTGAATATGACTTGATGGAAATTACTTAAAATTTTGTTAAATGATTTCTCGTACAATATTACACCTATACGGCCGTTCACTATATCGGCCTTTTTAATTAAGGCACTGTTTCGATTTACGGCCCATGATGCTTTGTTATATGGCCAAAAAAATGTTGTAATTAAACAAAGTGACTAAAAATTGTGATAAGTTACCCCAATTTGCACAAACAAGGTCGGAATAATTTGGATAACTATAAAACACTTTTGGGTTTCACGTTAAAGAAGGCAAAAAATAGAAATCGCAATGCAGAAAAAATTGATTCTTTATACGACTTTTTTGATATGGCCAATTTTAGCGGAGCGCATCTAGGCCGTAAAGCAAGGTATGGGTGTATTCTGGTATAGAACAACACACACAGTCTTAATTGTTCCACATGTTTTTATAATGAGAACTCATACAATTATGATTAAATCTAATTATTTAGGGAATTATCTCAATGAGTCCCATTCAATGAAATCCCATTAATAATGGGTTCTCATTATTCTCATTGCTCTCCTTATGAGACCCCATAAGGTTTTCATAAGATGCTACTTATCCCATATAGTCCCACAATAAAAAATCCCTTACACAATGGATTCCCATTAGGTCCCACTGCTTGTCTTATTGGTCTCATTAGCAA